>JAQFZM010003164.1:0-11633 GCA_034695785.1 Galumna obvia
CTTCGTTTTCCGAATGTGTTTTGATTGGTTGTAAAACATGCGTTGTGTGACATCAAATGTGAGGACAATTTTCTTTTATCTCTAAATGCTTGCGAACAGATCTGAAATTTGAATGGCTTCTCTTCTTTATGAGTCCACATATGACGGATAGCAATACTTCTACTTATAGTGTTATAACAACACTTATTTTATAGACAGTAATATATTTTGCCCTTTAGGACAATAACCGGTAGTCAGTCGTCACAAACGTTTCAAAATATGATTGTATTGATTGAAATGCAGTCAACAAAACGGTATTTAATACAGAAATACCTTCGAATCAAAACAAGAGAGAGAGAGAGAGAGAGAGAGAGACAGAGAGAGGGAATAGGAGAGAATAATAAAAACTCATTTTTACTTTTATTTGTAGTTTGGGTTTTAGCGGTATTCCACGTTATGGCGGCGGCAGCGGACAGCAAATGTGCGACACTTGTTGATAGTTTGGCTGAAACTTCAAAGTTTCGCACATCTGTGTTATGGGCTTAAATGCCCGTTTCCCCCTCCTTATCTACTCTATCGATTGGCTCTTTTCTGGAGCCTATCCGCTAAAATTCTTCTTCACTTTGATGGCGCAGCACTCTTTGCTGTGCCATCAAAGTCTAAATGGGTTTCATTACATTTGAATGTTTTGATGGCTCAGCACTTTTCGTTGTGCCATCAAAACTCAATCATTTCAATATTTAGTCTGGCAAGCAAGGGATCAGCTTTGCAATGTTTCTGAGCCTTACGTTAAAAAGGGAACACTTAACTCAAAAGAATATTTGACCGAATTTTTGGAAAAACGGCTGAAGAAATTTATCAATAAATATCACAACAAACATAGTCTTTTGGCGCGATATGGCATCAATTTATTATCAAAAAGATGTATTAAAGTGGCTCAAATCAAACGATATTGAAAACATTGAAAAGTTCGAGAATATGCCGAACTGTCCTCAGGTTTGCCCAATTGAAAAATTCTGGGCATTATGTAATTTAGGGAATATAGTTTATTTACCCAACTATGCAAGTATCAAAATCATTTGAAAATTTCATTGAGATTTGGAAAAAGGTGACCAAAAAAGTTGAAGAAAGAGGTGCACACAATCTTATGACGAGTGTCCGCACAGACTTACAAGATGCACAGATTAATAATACCAAGGTGACATATAATGAATTAAAAATTAACATATTAATTACAGTATTCACTTATTTATTAACAATAATTAATCTATTTTATAAGCTAGTTAAACTTATAAACATCAATATTTTTATCTAAGATACTAAAGTTTACTCTAACAATATTTATGCTTTATTATCCCTTGTTGATTTAGTTAATTATATTTATAAAATTAACTTAATTAGTTAAAAATTACAACTTATAATAGTTTGTTTAACTAATCAACCAATAGATGGCGGAATAATTTATCTAGCAATAGGCTATATTTGACAACCGGATTTCATCTCAATCTAAATTACTTTCGACCATTTCAATGGGATGAGGTCTTTTGCAATTTTGTGGAAATACTATACAATCTTAACATCAATAATAAAAAATATAATGTAAAATTAATTTTACCAAGGTCACATATAATGAATTATAAATAGGGATAGGAATATTTAAAATAATAGTAAGCCAAAGTCAGTATGATTTCAATCTTATCTTATAAGAAAAGTTTCAAAAATTCTGATGAATATAAAATAATTGATTAAAATTAATAAAACCACATTAAAATAAATAAATATTAACGGGAACACTTTGATATTTGCCTTGTTAACATGAGATTGTGGAATATCAATTATAAGTATATACATAATATAATGCATTGGTGGGGGTCTTATTTGTGCAAGCTATGTACTTTTCTTAATACATTATAACATTTAAAGACTTATTCTGCTTTCTATTGTATAAGAAGTTTTCTACAAACACTGATATATTCCGCAAATCATAATTATTCTATTAATGTACTATACTTCATATGAAGGTTATTTTAAATACTAAAGTGTAGCCCATTATTGAATAATGCATCAAATCTTAAACAGATTTTAAAATTTATTCAAAAATAAGTAAAGAATGATTTGATTGATTCAAAAACAGAAAAACCTTTCCTTTTGACTAATAGAAGAAATTTTTCTAAGTTATGACTAATTAAACAAAAGAATAACTTTTATTCATTTAAATTTCTATTAAAAAAATTATTCTATTTTTCGTTTAACTTTTATATCCCTTCTATTCTTATATGTCGACCTATTTTTTATATTTCTTGATAAGTTTTTAGTTGAAAAGCTACTTTATAACAATACTAATCAAGTTAACATAATACAAGTGGTTAAGTGGCTCGGTGGTTAGAGGGATTGCATTCGGATCGAAGGGTTCGGGTTCAAGACTTCGACACTTCTGAGCTTTATTACCCTCCCCAGGTTTATAGAGTGTCTGGGTAAACAAGTGACTCTTTCATCTGTAAATTTCTATTATAACTGAGCTCAAATTAAAAATGACATCACTTGTATGTTAAGGTGATTCTCATTATGAATAAGGATTCATTCATTCACAAATTATCAAAAATTTATTTATAATTAAAAGAATTATTTGTTAAAAATAAACTAAATTTAGTGAATGCAATAAAATAGATTAAAAAGTTTAACGCAAAATTATCAGTAATACAATTAATATTATAGAATAATAAAAATTTGTTAATTACCTATTCAAATCGAAAGTGGTCTTGTTGTTCAAATGTGATTCCAATTTTGTGTTGAAACTCAATAAAAGTTACTTTTAAATACTTTTAATTTAATACTTATATAAACTAATATTTTAACTTAACTTGAATATGTTTTTAGAATATAATATTTCTTTGAATATTTTATATTGTCACAAAAATTATTTTCCAAACGAGATTATATAATTAAAATAGTTGAAATAATTAAATTTGTTGAAGAACACAAAAGGCAAGAATAAAATTGAGCTACCACTGCTTTACATATGAGTCTATAAAATATAAATATAATAATTACCAAGAAAAGTTTTAAATAAAAAACATAAAAATATCCGATATTCTATATTTCGATTGATTTTTTAAATTAGTTCTATTATTTCCTGAAATTAGTCCTATTTTTGAATTTCTGTTTGACTTAGACTCCAATATAAAAAATATTAGCTTGCTAATTTAATAAAAAAAATATTCCAGGTTAATTATGTGAAATATTGGTAAGTTATTTATATATTTCTTCTTTGGTTATGTCAATAATGTCCGACATTACATCGTTTGGCCCCACATTTCGTTTCTTCAGTTTATGTTGAGTTTCATCAAATACATTGGTTTTTGACACAACTCTTTCTCTTTTCCTATGACCATGATCATTATCAAATTTGGGAGTTCTTTTCCTTTGAGACATTTGATATGAATTAATTTAAATAAGCAAGATTATAATTTTGTAAAATATTAAAAAGTTTGATATAATTTTTTAAGTAAACAATAATTACCTTGGTCATCCATAGAGCCTGTATTACCAGAAAAGAGTTTACTGAAGTTTTTTCCCGTAAAATAGAGATAATCCTTAAATTTACTGCTTTAACCCCTAAAAAATGGCCAAATAAACTATTCTTTGTTTTAATTGAAAATAAATTTATTTTTTCGATTTTAAGAAATCTATTTTATGAATGTGATCAAGATGATTCTGAATTAATAAAACATTTTATTATTACAAATATTAACTTTTAAACTTATTAAATGAATTATTCTTTTGTAATAAATCTAATGAAATGTTTTTACCTAAACTGAGCTTGCTTATTGCTAGATAGACTATACCGCCATTAATTGGTTGATTAGTTAACCAAACTATTATAATTTGTAATTTTTAACTAATTAAGTAAATTTTATAACAAAAATAAAGAATCAAGGTTTGATAGAATTGCCTTTAGTATTCTAGTTAAAAATTTTGATGTTTATAAGTTTTAACTAGCTTATAAAATAGATTAAATATTGTTAGTAAATGAGTGAATTCTGTTATTAATTGATTAATTTTTAATTCAATATATGTCACCTTGGTAACATTGATTTTACATTATACGTTTCAATATCAACGATGAGTTTGCGCTCATAGTTTATGGCAGTCTATGAATTGATTTTTAAATTAATTAATTTTACTTCATGTTTATTATGAAAATTTTTATAAAAATAGATTAAAATTTTAATAAAATACTAAATTTTGTGAGTGTTTTAATTATATTTATTTTATTTAAAATAAATTTTCAATATATTTAAATCAGACATGTTGAATTAGGAAAAATATGTAAGTAAAAATTTATTTTTAATAATAATTCTAACCACCTCGTTAGTTCAAGTTTTTAAAGAAAATGAGTGTAATATGCTGATCGATGGACACTTTGACAACCTTTATTGAAGAATGATCATAATAACAAATTTTCCATAAATGCATCATGGTGATGTAAATAAATTTATAGTTCGTTACGTGAAGGCTTTGCATAACATTAAAGATTGTATAGTATTCCCACAAAATGACAAAAGACTTCATCCCAATGAAAAGGCCAGAAGTAATTTAGATGGCGATGAATATACACTCATTTGGAGCTTTACTCTTATATTTGAGGTCAAAAATGAGGAACCGGCTGATTATAATTAGGGATAGGACTTTTTAAAACTAGCGTTAGAAAATACAATCTAATAAAAATTAAACCCAGATAAAATTCTGAAAAATTTAGAACCTATTTAAGTTAATTAGATTTTTTTTAAATATTTAAAAACATTATTAATAATCATCGGTCAGGATATTTTAATATATTAAAGATTTTATCCTGATATAGCATATAAGAAAGGTGAAATATTTATCATATATATGATTAATAAAGGGGAGATTTTTTAATGATCTAGATAATGCAATTTATAAATATAAGATTTAAGGTAATAACATCGGATTTTGTATTCCGAAAATTTGTCAAAAGTAGATGAAAAGGAGTGCATTTTCTCTGACACCTGTGTTTCAGAGACCAAGAATTATTTAGTGGAACTAAATTTTGATAAGACTGATGTATTTTATTTATTAAAATTATTAAAATCTCTTTAATCTAATTTACAAAACCTTTGATTTTATATAAAGTTATTTATTATTTGAGAAAACTTTAATAAAAATGAACTAATTTTTTATTTGAAGTGGAATTAAAGTTATGGCACTTCAAAGACCAAAGAAATCGTTAAATTAATTAGAGAACCCATTCCTGTGGCCACTATTTCTCGCAATGAGAACAAATTTTCCAGTGGACAGCACATACAGTGTTTTCTGAATTTGATGAAACTAGTTTTTTTGCTCTAGCTCCTCTAATATTCATGTGAATTAAATTATTTTTTAACCCTAAATATGGATTTGTTTATATTTTTAGAAAAAAGTTTATTTTTAACTTACCTTGTGAATTTTTTGAATAATTAGCATATTTGTGCAATTTTAATTTTCTACAAAGCTAATTAATATATTCGCAAAATTTTTATATATTTTAATAAACTAGATCAAAATTAATTGTAAATTTGTTTTTTTGTTTATCAATATTTCTTTTATTTTAAAAATAATTGTCTTGTAAAGTTTGAAAATTTGAAGTGACCTTGTGCACAAATTTCTTTAATAATTTAATTGAAACCGGATAATTATTATTCTGACTAAAATAATAAATAATAATATACTGTTTTATTAAAATATCTTTACTGGTTCCCAATATAATGGCAATAAAGTACATTTACTTATAAAACATAACAATCAAAAATTCTCATTTAATTAATTTTTAATTTTCATTTTTTAAGGAAAATTAAATTATCTCCAATAATTTCTTTACCAGCTGACATAATTTAATGAAATTCATTAAATTAATTTATTATGTTAGTCTGAATTATAATTAACTTATTTAATCAAAATTAGTTAAGAGATTTGTGAACAAGGTCAATTTGAATTTTCAAATTTTTAAATTTTATGAGACAATTTATAAAATAAAAGAAATATTGAGAAACAAAAATCACTTGTATAATCAATTTTGAATTAGTTTATTAAAATATATCAAAATTATACAAACCTTTATTAAATTTGTAGTTAATTAAAATAACACAAAAATGAAAAATTCAACAAAAAATTTATAGGGTAAATTTAAAATAAACAAATTTCTGAAAATAAAAGCAAATTCATATTTAGGTTTAAAAAATAATTTAATTCCCATAAACATAAGAGGATTATAGTAAAAAAGAGTCTCATAAAAATCCTGAAACAACAGTATGATAGAACCATCCGCATCACGCTATGAGATAGGAATTTACTCATTTTAAGAAATAGTTTATTTTAATTTACTGATAGTTTTCTATTATTTATTTTATTTATAATTTAAGTTATTTTTGATATATTTGTTTTGTGTGGTTTTTTAAGCCACTCCTAAATAACCCTTTATAAGAGCTATGCTTACACTTAAATTCCCCTCATTAAAATATTGTTCCTTTTATTGAGTGATTGTATACTTTGTCGGTACAGT
The DNA here is from genome assembly GCA_034695785.1 of Galumna obvia. Classification (NCBI taxonomy): domain Eukaryota; kingdom Metazoa; phylum Arthropoda; class Arachnida; order Sarcoptiformes; family Galumnidae; genus Galumna; species Galumna obvia. The sequence goes on from JAQFZM010003164.1 coordinate 6,539, forward strand.
TTGTCCTATTTTTCGGTACAATAGGTCTGTTAGTTGAACCAATACTATGTTGTCGGATATAAGACCTGTTTGTCGGGTCGCTGATGCGGGTGTCGTGTCTTTGGAGGGTCTGTGTGTAGGATATAGTTCCTTTATTAGTTTGGGTGAAAACAATTTGCGAGAATTTGTGTATATTCTTGCCCAGAGTTGAGTTTTCTCTCAACTGAACAAACATCGCCAACCTGTAGAGCTTTTGGTGGTATTCAACATGTGTTTGGTTATACCACACCAGGCATACTATCTATATATAATTTTATCCTTTCAATAAGTTGAGAATAATCCTAACTCCACCAGCCATTTTTGCAGATTTTATTGCAAAAAATTGACCAAAAGATTTCAAACGGATGAAGTTGTTGTACGTTAAGAGGGTTGTTTTCTTTAGGTACAAATTTGATGTTGTATTGTGTTAAAGCTGCAATTGTGGGCTTTGAGTAATGAATAATAGCCAATTCTGGCGAAAACATGTATTTTTTATTAAATTGATATTTATTAATGATAGTCTTCAACAGAATAAAATATTCTTGCTCATAATTTTCCCTTTTATTTGAATTTCCTGATTTGATAATAAACGACTCTGACAATCCATTCAAACTCATCCCTACCCATACCATTTTTTTATGAAATTTGCTCACTGGACGAGCTCGGACTTCTGGATCTGGAAGACATTAGTGTGTATAATAATAATAATTTTTGTATAATCAGATCCGTCTATTGTAAAGTTCGACTCGTCATCCATTATGATTTCCAAACAGCTTTTTTTTACCAAAAGTGTTTCCGAAATCTATTCAATCAAGTTTACTGTGTAATTTTTTAGTTTTTCATAAGAATTTGGCACTTTTCGACGCTTCTTTTTTGGACACAATATTCTTGAAAAAATTTTTGATAGTTTATCCTCTTCTGCCGAAATTTGGTCCAAATTTTCGATATAAAATCCAATTTCGTTAAGGCTTCCGACATAATTTCATCTTTTCCTTCTTTAGGTATGACTTCATACTGACAAGTTCCAACTTTTCGATGTGCAGCTTTTCATTCTTAAAATTATTAAAAAGTTTTCTGGTTGTACTTTCGGGAACACCTTATATACCTAAATGTTTGACGGCTTCATTGTAGCTCATATTTGGGTTTTCTCAATGAATTTCTCAATTCTATATCCTATTAAAAACTCTATGGATGAGAACATTTTTCAAATTAATTATTTAAAAATAATTCTTTTACTAAATATTTCATTAATAATTTCACTTTAAAAATAAAAACAAAAAAAACAAATTTCCCTAATTCAATTAATAAATAGCGTATAAATAATTAATTTGAAATTAAAACATTAATCTGAATATCAATTCAAAGATTCTCATAAAATATTAACGCAAAATAACTGTTAATAATAAAACAAATATTTTAAAATTAATATTTAAGAGATGACATAATGAATTAATAACAATAGTCACTTGGTTAACAATATTTAATCTATTTTATAAGCTAGTAAAAACTTATAAACATTTATATTTTAACTACAATACTAAAAGCAAGTCTAACAAACATTGATGCTTTATTTTTGAGAAACCATTATTTTGGCCATTATTTCTCGCAAAGAGGACAACACTTTCAAATGAACAGCATATATGATAGGACCTACTGGTTCACCCTATGAGTAAAGAAGTCTAGAATTTGAACTCTTTTTCCGATCAATACTTAATTAAACTACCATGTATTAATTTTAAGCATGATATATTTCATTCAAAATTGAAACAGATGTACATCTCTGTAGCTTTTTGTTTAGCAAGTAGTGTCCGGTGGACAGTATCATTAGTAATGGCTCATTACAATACTACCCATATGTTCATCCTAATATAAATATTCCCATATAAGATTTTTCACATTGCTTAACATCTTGCTAAAAACTAGACAAAATTCATTAAGCACTTATTTGCTAAAATTGCTAAATCGGCTACAAATGATGATAAATAGTGAAGCTTTAATTAATTAGTCAAACTCACAATAAAAAAATTAAACTAAAAAATTAAAATGTATTAAAAACCGAAATACGGAAAATTAATAAAAACGGTGGGTTTAAGCATACAATTTGTGCCGAAGGATTTGTGCGCGATTTGGACTTTGGTTTGGAGTTTTCCAGATTTTTATAATTAAATGAGGAATCGTTATATGTTGTCAAAATAATTGAATGAAAGGTTTGAAATTTAAGTTTAAAGTTTGATAAAATGAGAGTGAAGCATATTTTCGATGAATCTAAAGGTGTGGTTTGTTTTCAAATGATTACCTGGATCAAAATAATGTAGATTCTACATACATACTTTAGCACTCTCTCTCTCTCTCTCTCTCTCTCTCTCTCTCTCTCTCTCTTTCATACACACAAACATATTTTCTCAATTAGTATACAAATAAATAAATAAACAAACTAAATTTAAATAAGATATTTTATTAAAAAATATTTAAATTTCCATGTTGAATTTCGAATCATTAATATCTTAATTAAAAATCACTTCATCATTATCAAATATATTATCGTTTTCTTAAAATGCTTTATCTTAGCCTAGGAACACAAATCTCATATTCGCCTTTAGTACATTTATAATCATTGCAACAATCTTTATCTTCAACGCATTTTCTACCACTTCCTACACAGCCAGAGACCACTTGTAATACCACTATTGTAATGGTTATCACCAATAATAGCAAATACAACAGTTTATTCATTTGTGATCACTTCTGCAAAGTTATTCTTAAATGAAAATATTTATTATAAATTTAATAAATTTATATTATATTAAATATGTTTTTATAAATAAAATAATATCAATTAATAGAATTATTCACAAATGCTTTTATAAATTTACAAAAATAATTCTAATTCTATCACTTTTTAAAGAGATTGCACCAAATCTGTCTACTATTTGATCTAGATTGATTGCTTGATTTTCAAGTATGTTTCTGAACACTATTAAAAATTATTAAGAGAATAATTTAAGAGATTAGTAATTATAAAAACCTTTATATTCAATTTATACTATTTTAAAATACCCTTTGCACCTCTATTCTATATACTTTAAAATGTATTTGGTGCTAAAATTGTCTTACTAACTTCTATATTCAAGATACTTTATATCCCATGACTAATTAAAGGACAAAAAACAAAATTTGTATGAACTTTATTAATAAGTTATTGTAACCATTTTTATCTTTTAAAGATAACCGTAGTATTTAAAAATTAACGAGTTTCGTTAATAATTTTTAAAAAAATCAGTGGATAGAGTCAGCACCAAAAATTTTAGAAATGTATCAATTTTTTCAGTTAAAATAACTAATTTTTAATTTTTGATTATCTCTAATGATTTGGGTTCACTGAATTAATTCCGAGACCTTGTTTTTGGATTTCAAGGCATATCGATCGCAAAAGCAATGATAAGGCTTATCCGTTTAATCTGAACCTTGCCGTAAAACTAACAAAAAATGATGTAAAAGTAAAACATCTAATGAATTTAAAGCTTTTCTTCAAGTAATAGTAATCATTTCTGTTAAATTTTACAGCTTCACTATTTCTAGTTTCAGAGTAAACGGATAGTCTGTAGCGGTAATACATGATTGTATTAGATCACAGTTGCGTCACTGAATGAGTTCGCACTCAAAGCATTACCTCTACCGCTTACATACTTTTACTATTGTTTCAAACGTATGTCTAAAAGCTAATAGTTACTGCTTTTTAAAAAAAGCCTTTAAATTAAACAAGATTAAATATGAAAACAAAAAATAAAACAACTTTCATGTAAGACCACAACTTGTAGACAATATATTTTGGTATTTTTGGCGAAGGCTTTCGACAATTAACTAATTGTCTTCATAAACGCTTTAGAACTCAAAATGAGTTTTAAATTGTACATGCCATGAATTCGCAGAGTAGGGATCAATTGGTGATTCAGTGGTATATATTTACAAGTTTAAAATCTAAGTGTTAATTATTTAGTTTTTTAATGTTTAATGAATTGTTTATAATATTAAACAATTCTCGATTCGTTATAGCTCATACCAAAAGAAACTGACCCCTAAAGTTCAGGTTTTTTTAGGCATGTATACAAAACCAGATAGCTTATTAATTGAAATACAAATGCTTAATTATAAATTGAATAGTATATAACATAAACTATATATAGAATATTTATTTAGTCAGCATTTAACTAAAATTGTAAGCAATATAAAAATTAAAAAGTTAATTATCCACTTATTTTATTGTAATTAAATGTTAAAATACTCTTAAATAAATAACCTCACGAGTTGTATATAATGAAAAATTATCTATATTATAAATTAAATTGAATGATAAATTATCTAGATAAATCTAACCCTATATTATAATTTAAACTTACAAATAAATAATTTAAAAATTAATAATAAAACTAGTAGAATAAAATCATCTTGATAAGCTTTATATTAATATATAAATAAAAAGTATGAGCTAATATTATATCGCATCGAGAATTGTTGAATATTATATATAATTAATAAAAAAACTAAATATTTAACAATTAGACCATAAACCTTTAATTATAAACCACTGAATCACCAATTGATCCCTACTCTGCAATTCATGGCCTCTACAATTTAGGACTCATTTTGAGTTTTAAAACGCTGATGAAGACAATTAGTTAATTGTTGAAAGCTTTGGCCAAAAATACAAAAAGTTTTTGTCCACAAGTTGTGGTCTTACATGAAAGATAAGTTATATTCTTTGTTTTCAAATGTAATCTTGTTTAATTTATTCTAAACCAACAACAACTAAAATTTAGCTATTTTAAAAGCTTATAAGTTAAAGTTTTAAATATAAATAAATATTTTATGAAAGGCTGATTACTCATGGGATGAATAGCAATACAATGATAGTTGCAAACTTTTAAAACAACTGTAGCCTTTATTAGATTATAATCATAGTAGTAATTAAGAGTTATTAACAAATGGGAGCTTAACAAAGGATTTTTCACTACGTTTACGAAGTAAAATGTAGTATATATAATCGTTTTGCACCCACCCACCCACCCACCAACCCACC
>JAQFZM010003165.1:0-11633 GCA_034695785.1 Galumna obvia
TTTATTATTTTAACCCAAAGTAATTGTTTGAGTTATAAAATTCGTTGGAAAATACATAACTTTATTGAGAAACTGAGTGGAAAAACAATTGGTTTCTATTGTTATAATTTGTTTCCTATGAATAGTCAGGAATTCTTTCAATATATCTTAATATCGATCGCTAATTATATCCTTATATTATCGATGTTTAAATAAATGGTTTGTATGTGACTTAAAATTTTTGTTAAATAATATGATTATTTATTTATGTATTAAATATCTTCAACATAGAAAATCACACCGCGGAAATATGATCCACTATGAGAGAATGTCGATATTGGGTCAATTATTGTCCTCATCATTAGCCAGTCAAAATTATATTAGACCCTCGGCTCATACAATTTAAATTCTTCAAATATAAATTTAATTTAATTTTTGAAAATAACTACATCACACTATTTTATCTTAAATAAAAAATTAATTTTAATATATGACCAATACTAAAACAAAGGCACATCTTTGAAATTATGAATAATTTTATTTTTATTTTTAACCTTGAATTGGAAATTTAAGAATAGCTCGATTTATGATAGACCATTTATTATTATAATATATGACTCATATTCACATTTGGTTTTCTTGGTAATATGTCTCTAACTTTAATTAATAAGCTCATTAATTAATCTTTATAATGAGAGTGACCAGCTAACTTTTTTAGCATTATATATATAATCGATTTATTATAAGTTAGAAGAAAATAAAGGAAATTCAACTATCATTTAAAACTACCTTGTATATAAAACTTCCTTGTAAAATATTATTAAATAAGAAGTTCTCCTCTCATATATGAAGATTTTAGGTTTGTCTCAAACATGATGTATGCAATGATCGACATAAAAGACAGGATTTTTGATTTACTATTAAAACAAAATTAATATTGCATTCAAAAAGATTAGTCGAAAATCAAAGTGAGGAAAGAAATAACTCTTGTATTAATTATATAAAACAAGATTAATATTTTGCTTGCATTTTAAAAAATGACACATTGTACTAGATCATTCTAAGGAAAAACAATTAATCCATCAAAACCCGAGAAAAATTTTAATATATTTTAAAAACAGATTTAGAAATTATTTGCTAAAAATTAACTACAGTTCCTTTATCTGTCAACCGATTTTAGTCAAATTAATGTTAAATAAAATTACATTTATTCCTTCATTAGGCCCATATTGAAAATCAATCAAACCCTTTAATATTTAGGGTTGGGCATAAGGTGTTTCATATGTCACAACAAGATATATTGTAATCAACCCTAAAAAATTTATCTTATAAAATTACACTACAATGATATGATAGATATGGCTCTATTATTTTTTGTTTACAGATTTAAATTCGGATAAGTTATTATAAAATAATTGAAAAAATAACTAGCTCAAAATGTTAAAATTTAGTCAATATTCCCAAGCGAATAAAATTTGCTAGGAAACACATTTTCAAAATTTCTAAAATAAAATTTTAGATAATTTTATCTAGTTTATTTTTCATTTTACACAATTGAATTATTACCTTATTTCTTGTTATCTTTGTTAAATTTTTAGTGAAGCCCCCAAAATTGAGTTTTTTAATTCTTATGACTACCAAGATCGTTTAATTTCGAAAAACAGAAAAGGCATTTTTCCAAATTTAGATATGCACATTAAACCTTTGGAATTTTTTAAATATCCCATAAAGCCTAATAATGACAGGATAATTTGTAAATTTTTTACTGGTTTTTGCTTATCTTTACAAAATTCAATAAATTTCAAAAAATAAAAAGATGATTTTCAAACTTTTGATATTTTTGAAAACAAGAACAATAACTTAATAAATGTCAAAAATTTCACTTGAAAATTCTAAGTCTTGATATTAATGATGCTTTTTAATTGATCATGGACATATAGAAGCATTCAATAATATATTTTAATGAATTGATTGACCTTGCTCATCATACCTTTTTCATTGACATTAATTTTCTATTAATTATAAGGAATTTTAAAAACATTACCAAAGTGTCGATATATTATTATGGTATTATGTCTGATTTATTTAAGGCAGCTAACGACAGATTTATGATAATTCTACTTTATTCAATCAAAACATAAGTATAAAATATAACTTATAAATAAATTTTTAAAAAGATAAATTATTTCATGAAATTTTAAAATGAAAATTAAATTTAAAAAAAGCACATTAACAAATAATTTATTTAAATTTGACACTAAATTTTTTCAATATTCTTCAAATAAAACCAGGGATGGCGAAAGGGGGTATTCCGGAATACACCCCTCGATTGCAAAATTTTTAAAATATCTCCCCTAGGAGTTTGGGACCCTTAACATTAGCGTCTATGGACAGACACTAGGTCTGTTGGCATTTTTTTTGTCTAGGCTAGGGTATTTTGCCAAAATACACCCCCCCCCCTAGGACTCGGTCCTTTCGCCATCCCTGGTATATGGTTATAGGCTATAACTTATAGTAAAATTAAATAATAATAAGTTTAGTTTGAATTCCCAGTTATTGAGAAATGATTAATGAATTCATTAAAGATTTGTTTTCAATTGGTTTAAACAAAACAATGACATTTATCAGTCATTTTTAATATTTTTATTGTTATATTTAGTCATATGAATCGAGAAAATGTCAATTCTCTCACAACTCTTGAGCACACGATATGAGACAATTTTATCTATAAAACAAAAGACATTCCCTTTACTTTTATCATCAAATTATGATTTTAATACAAATGAGTCACTGAAATGAATCAATGAATTCAAAATATAATACAATAGTTAATAAAAATAGGATTCGACTTTTGAGGCCAACAATTATATCGATTAAACACCAAATCATAGGACTAACTCTCAATCAATAGATTCTTCTATTATTTCATATGACTTATGGAATACAAGTTTGAACCGAATGTCTTTCAAAACTTATCTGAAATCATTTATTTATTTATAGAAACAATAAGAGTATTATTAATACTTTATTTAAATTTCATATTAAGATATTTTTCATTTTAATATTTTTAGATTTTAAAATTATTTTTTTTAAAGAATTATAACTTCAAGTTATTTAGAACTTATGATCAAAACATTTATCTCCAAAATTTAAGAATTCGCGGATTTCAGTTTATAACACATTTGACTGATGTCTCAATTTTTCAGACATTAAATAACGATATCATCGTTTTTAATAACCAAATTATTGGACAGAATTTAATATTTCGGCTAATTATATGACAAAATTTGGTTCTTAAATAACACCTAGCTAACAATTCTTCACCAATAGTCCAATAATTCTTCTGGTTTTGATAAAAGAGAAGTCTTTAATAAAATTAAATGAAAAGAATTCAAATAAAATGCTTTTAATTTAAATTATTATTAAATAGAATTTCAGTGCAGACAGTCTTTTGAAATAATTATTTAGTAATCATAAGTCGGAATCAAATCGAAGGCCGAAAACTACTTTAATTCGATATCTTTTCAGAATTTCCATAATCTTTAAGTCTAAGTCTAATCACATGTCTTAACAATTCCTTAGTATTTACGTAAGAATCGAATGATTTGAAATGATTTGAAATTTGATCCAATCATCTCTTATTTGTAAATGTGTTTCGCTCTTTATCTTATGATAACAAAATAAAACTTTTTTTTTATGAATTTGTTTTGCATCGAAAGCGTCTTTTATTTAATTTATTAATTATTATCAATAAATAATGGACTCATTTAGAGAAAAATAAATTTGTTTTTCAAGAATTGTCTCAAATTTCTGACTATTCAGGTATATTCTTGGAATATGAAATTGAAAACAAGATCATTTGAAATAGTTATTGGCAACTCTTGAGCTGATTTGGCAATAATACCACACTTTGAACTATTTTTATGAGTTATAATCAGAAAAATATTATTCTTTTGGAAAATATTATGAAATTTTTGCAATAAATGTCGAAATACTTCATCCGATTCTTGACATTAAAGTTATTTAGAAATGAGTCGTAAATTCAATAATAATTAAACTTGAATTTGAGGTAAAACACTAATAATTATTATAAGTTCAAATACTTTATCTATTGCTTTGAGCGCTTGTAATCTCAACTTAACTCTGTGTGACTTGAAATTCAATGTACAGTTAGAGTTCGGTTCAAAACAAACTTGATCATTTTCATAGGTTTATTCACATAATTTATTGTGAATAAGTAATAATGAGTAATAAAAAACTAATTAAAGGTAATACAACTCATAAATAATTAGGAAATTATTTCAATCTTTTTATGTAATTTTGTTTTTAAATTCAGTAAATATTTTTAACTTAATTTTGGTTCGAAAAACGATTTCTTGTTTAGTATACAATAACTGATAAATTTTCATATCTTATCAAAGCTTTGAAGGAAAGGTTCGACACATCATCAGAGAGTAAACGAATAATATGACTCGACTCATATCCAGACTATATGAGACGTAACTCTTATCTTCACTCAGTTTTTGTATAAAAAGAGATGAAATTCATTCAATTTAGTCATAGTTTGGAAACTTTTCCTAAAACTTAAAGTTTTTGAGTAAAAATTTTAGTTTTTAAAACTCGTTTTCAAAAAGTCGATTAGAAATGAGAAGTCCTGCGATTTTAGGCCTCAAAGAGTCATCATTTGGTTCAGATATGCCTTCGATAACTCAACTGCAAACTGTTTATTGCAATAAAGAAGAATCAGATTCTGGTAGTGAACCGGATATGGGCTCTAAAGTCGACAAAAGCCTTAATATATCACTCGATAAAGACTCGGGACTCGATTCGGACAATGACTTTATTGCTCCGGACTCTGAACTGATGCTCAAAATAGTAGCTCAGGTCGAGTCTTATTTTACTGACGAGAACTTAATGAAAGACGAGTTCGTTCTAAAACATATCCGTCGAAACAGAGACGGATTCATTAGTTTGAAACTATTGGCCTCTTTTAGAAAAGTGAAGGCCTTAACCAAGAACTGGAAAGTTGTGGCGCATTGCGTCAAATCCGCGTCCAAGACATTGGAGTTAAATGAAAACGAGTCTAAAATCCGTCGCAAAACTCCTTTACCTGCAGTCGATGGCGACAAATATTCGCGAACAGTTATCGCTTATAACTTTGCAGTCGGAGAAGAAGACATTAAGAGTATCTCCAAAGTATTCGCACAATTTGGAGAAATTGCATTAATTCGTATTTGGAAGTCGAGCTCATCCACTGTTATTCCTCAACATTTACTCAACAAAATTAAAGAGAGATATGATTTAAGCAAAACCACTGTCGCTACCATTGAATACAACAATAAATCTGACGCCGAAAACGCCATCAAAAGTATTGAAAGAAATTTGAGGAATAATTGGAGGAATGGTATTGAAGTCATGTCAATGAAGAGTTCAAACAAATACTCATTTAAATCGAATGAATATACAAAAAATGTTGATCTCAGAGAAAACTATACGAGAAAGTCATACAAACAAAATGGAAATGAAATAAACATATCTCTCGATATCCGTAATATTCCTCCAAAACAACGACTTTTTTCTCGACAAAAGTCAAAGAGTTATTCCTATGGAGACGACAAAGAAATCAATAGTTTAGTAAACAAAAACGAAAGAATTTGGACAAAACCTCAATTAATCAGTGGTTCACAAAAAAGAGTTGAAGTAATCCGAAACCCTCGCGGACCCGACGGTACTAAAGGTTTCACTAAAAACCATAGAAGTCCTACCATTTAAATTCAAATCATTGCTTCAAAATTGTATATACGTTTGTAATTTAATTATCGGATATCATTTTAATTATTATATATTTTTCATTTATAAATAAACAATTTTTGTTATTTTCAAATCAAAATATCAAATAAACTTATCATTGAATTAACTCATAGTTTCGGTTTCAATATTTTGTTTCTCATTTATATCACAATTAGTTTTCTTTGCAAACGAAGACTTTTTTGCCACTGAAAAGAGTTTTCAATTATTTTATAATTGAGTTTAAAATTGAATTTAATATTTACCCTTTTTTTGCTTTTTATTGAATTTCTTTTGTTTCAAATATTTGTTTTCTGTATTGAAAATCGATTCAATACTTTGTTTGGGAATATTTGAGTCGTTTTTCAATAATTGAAAGAAAACTCCTCCCGGAGTGCGACGACGTTTACCGTCGATTGTCATCAGACCGCCGGCAGATTCGATGTCAAGAGTGGCCCCTAAGAGTTCTGATGCCTTCTCTTCACCGATTGTTTGATAAACTTTTCCTATAATTAAAAACAAATGAAATATAAGTAAAAGAATAAAATGATTAAAAATGGACTCAAAACTGACTCAAAAGATCTATTTTTGGTTCATTGAGTTTCTTCGCCGCTTTGACCACAATATCTATAGTTTGTATCTTTGGTTCCCTTTTATTATTATTTCTTTTCTTTTTCTTCTTTTTTCGTTTATTAATTGGATTATTGTTTGAGTTTATCGTCAATTCTTTTTCAGATTTAGTTTCTGATTGTCTTTTAGTCCAAAACGAATAGTTTTCACAATTTCTGTCAATTTTTCTCTTTGTCTGTCGTTTCTTAATATCCAAAGAATTATTGACCGAATGGTTGAGCTCTTCCTCGAGAAGAAGATCAGACCAAATACTAAAACGATTACTTCGTTTTGTGTCGATTTTGTCACAAATTTGAAGCGTTTTTGAAGTCTTTAAGTTTTGTGATTCAAATTTTTGTTCATTTGATCCAAATATTTCTTGTTTTGGTTGTATGTCATCGTTTCCATCACTTAATAATCCCTCTTCTGATTCACTCGAGGAATCATTTTTCAAAAATTTATGAAATTCACTCATTTTTTATAAATTAAAATCAGTTTTAAGAGATTTTAAAGTCAAATGTTTGAAGAAAACATTGAAATCACGTGACGTCTTAGAGCTTACAATTAATGGCAATCGATGTCAGCACTAACTTTATGTTAACTTCAATTCTATAGAAATAGTATTTCAGAAATACTATTTGAGGGGAACTTTCATTGAACTGTTCCTCAAATGATTTAATTATAATTTATATAATTTATATAATTTATATATAAATTATAATTTAAAATGAGTTTTAAAAAAATATTTAACGAGACTATAAAATTGAAGAAGGTAATGATAATGGTAATGATAATGGTAATGATAATGTCTTCTCTAAAGATCAATTAAAAAATGTAAGTTTAAGACAACTGTTTGTCAATTAATTGATCTTAGTACTTTTATATTGACTTGTTAACAACAATATTAAGACAAAGGAAAATATTAAATTTGAAATTGAAGAAGGTAGATAAGCAAGCTAATTTACTAAATAGGTTTTGCTTCCTTTGAGGAGTGGCCAAACAATTATGTCTGAAGACGTCTTCATGTGTTGAGCGCCTCTTTTCATACTTTTCATTAAAAATACGTTTTTCTAAAACAAAATCTAAATTAAAATGTTTTTTAACCGAAATAATGAAATTCAGACAAAAATGTTTGAAAAATGGGTCTAAAAAGTAAACAATATTTCATTTTTCAAAATTAATGAGAATTTGTTTCCACTCCTCAAACGTTTTTGGATTAAATCAAATTTAAGACTAATATTCATTGGAAAAGCTTTCATTGATTTACATTTTAATGTATTTTAAAGTTTAATAATTAATCAAAACTAGAAAATAAATTATCTGGCAATTAATCTGAGGCATACCTGAGCCGATCCTACTCTCCGTTATATGTGATAATCCAGTTATTGAATAATTCATTTAAATATTGAATTAAATTTAAATTCTTATTTGAAGTGTATTTTAATGTTTTTAAATTTAATAAATGATAAATATTTTAGTGATTCGACCACTAATTGAAAGCGTTGGCAGTCTTTAAGAATCGAGCCGTCAATCAGTGTATGATTTTCTCAATTATTTCCATCAAAAACAAGAAAAATAAATAAATGATTTCTTGAAAATTGTGTGAATTATGAAAATGAAATTAAAATGACATCAAATCTCAAAAATGATTGATTGACTTAAATCTTACGAAGTTCTCCATTGAAAATATCAGTTATCTCTTTATTACCATTTAATCAATACTTCTTTTTCTCACTCTTTAAGTAATACAATGTAACAAAATGTTAAATAAAAATACACTGTATATTTCTTTAGCATGGTATTTTGTTGATATCAATAAAAAGTATAAAATATTCTTTTTATTTTTTTGAAAACAATTTCAAAGGATTAAGAATTTAAAGGAATGCCTAAAATAATTAAAATGAAAATATTATTCAATTAAAAGTGATTTCACTGATATTTTTACTTTTCGTTTGCTTTTAAAGTAAAGCTTAAAATTTTATTCACAAATGTTTTTAAAAGTGGATTATTATTACTTTAAGAAAAGTATAAAATTTATGATATTTTAGAGACTAATTCTTAAGACAATATCAAGAATTTAATACTAAAGAAGTGAAACGAGTGATGAGTCGAGTGAGTCGAGAGACGCAAAATTCACTGCATTTATTGATTGAGGAAATGCTTGTCTGCATTAATACTGACTCCACTAACAAAAGTCTAACAAATAACTAAACGCTCCAATTCTGTGCCATTCAAGTAGTTGTAATTCAGGCGCCTTATAGTCGGACCAATTCTGTACGAAATGATGCTTTTCTGGCAACAGTTCTTCGATTTTCATGGATTTCGATTCTGTATATTCCGTTTGACTCTTAGTTATATCGGATAACATCCTATCGGTTACTTTACTTAAAATCAAAACTCTTTACAATTGAATTCAATAAGAATTTAATATAACTTAAAGGATGTCTCCGCTTATGATTTAAATTTTAAAAGTATAGCATAAAACTCATATTTCACAGTCTTTTCATTAACTGTTCCTCTTTTTATAATAAGATAACTGAATGGCAAACATTTAATCAGATGACAACACCTCTTCCTTTGTCATTGAATTGTCTGAAAACAAGAATTAATGAATTTTTTAGATTAAAATTTGATACGAAGAATGTGTTTTTATAATTATTATTTTTGAAGAAAAGCTTTTTATTCACTGATTTTCTCTTTAAAAAATTGAAAAATGAGGGAAAAGTGAATCAATGAATAAATAGTTTTAAACTCATATTTCATTTTAAAACTTTTATTCCATTTTCGGTAAAATTTATTTGGATTTTATGAGAAAACTTTATATTTTTGTTAACGGATTTTAAATGATTGAACTAGATTATCAATCAAGATAATTTAAATAGTAAATTTAAGAATATCACGTATTATCATTTGAATATGGTAAATTTTAAGAAAGAATCTGCATATTGTATTGTATTGACCCATAAATTGAATTTTGAATTTATTTTTTTGATAAATTTTTTGATTAAAGTTTTGATTAGAATTTGATTCGTGAAGTTCTTTAAATCTCTATTTGTAGTATCAAAAGATGTCAAAAGTAGTCTATAGTTGTCTATATTTGTCTGTATTTGTCTGTATTTGTCTGTATTTGTCTAGACTCATTTACACTTTTCACGAACACCTATGAAACAGACTTAGAGATGAAACTAATTTTTATTTTATTCGAATTCTCTTCGATTTGAAAATTTCCCACAAATTATAATATATTTTATTCAAATGAAATGTTTTTCTATTTATTTCTCTCACGAAATGTTTTTGACTGACAACTAATGCATTCGTGCCATTGGTTTGCATTTCTATTCAAACTTTTGTTTTTGAAAACATTTAACAAAATTTTCGATTTCTATCTTCAGTTGAATCTCATATTTTCTTTCATTCTTTCATCTCTAATACGAATTTATGTGGAATATCCAAGTCTTCCACTTATTCTATAAATTTTTAGTGATTTTGAAAGACTGCAAACAATTGTAAATTAATTGAAAAGAGCTTTAATTGAAATTTTATGGAAATTAGATAAATATAATTTGTGTTTCAAAACAGAATTAAAGAAATTTTAATAATAAATTTTATAATATCCATGCTCAATATTAATGTCGGTTGTCTTGAGAATCCCTAAAATTTGTTTTCCTCTGAAGTTTCTTCTGAAGAATTATCTCTTTTGAAAACATTCTTTAATTTATGTTTTATTGAAATAATTGAATCCCAATATTATATAATTAATGAATTGACTGATAATTTATTTATGATTTATTATAACTTTAGAAACGATAAAAATAAATGATTTGATGTCCACTCATTTGTTCTCATTTCAGAACATTTCAGACAAATCGTGAAAATAGACAAATGTTATAAACAAATCTAGTCTAGAGATGCGGTCACTTATCAGTCAGATAATGCCTTTTCAGGCCTCAAGTCATGCCTTAGAGAGCAATGACTGACCGACAGCTAAGACTAAGTTAAGGGATGGATCAAAGTCTGATTTTAGCGCTAATCAATAGACAATCTAAAGATATTTTGATCTTTTCTTTTAGAAAATCTTAAATTTCATTTTTATTCAAAATATATATGTGAAGAGCTATAGTTTGTGAGCACTCATTTCCATCTGTGCTAAACTTAATAAGACATTTGTTTGCATTTTATTCTCCGTTCACTCAATTGTCTGATAATTCTGTGAGAAAACAACACGTGTTTTATGAGAATATCTGAACTTAATTCACATCTTTTCTAACCGAGTCTTTCATCACTGTCTACACAAAACCAGTATTTGTTGTTAAGATTTGAGTCCAATTACCAGTTCTTTAACTCTATTGTGAATATTTTCGACATTAGGTTTAGTGAAGTCGCGTTAATCTGAAAATATCAGCGAAGAATGTGAGCCGAAGACCACTCATTCTTATCAGTAGTTTATCGCAAGAAAACTATTTTTTGACTTTTGTTTGTTTGAGTTCACACTAATAATACTACAACTAAAGACCAAAACTATATTTTGTGTTTGGAATAAACTCTTGTTATTAATGAGAATTAGGCGTATTTCCCACCAATTTGTCTGACTTTCAATGCTTTCTTTGACAGATTTCAGTGCCTTTTATTGGCCACAAATTAGGCAAACATTTGACACCATTTTATACAAAACACTGAATTATTGATTTGTCCGATAAATAGCCCAAAGAAATAATAATTTTATGATTTAATAATAAAATAAATGAGAAAAATCTTCTCAAGAGTGCAATCATTTATTTTCTAACATTTGGTTCATTAATCTCTTTTTTGTCAACTTATATATCAAGAAATGATTTGTTAAGAGCAGGAATCACTAAAAGAGGGGGTTTTCCAAAATTTGGAAGAGTTGGAACCAAACGAAAAATGGGAAAAAAAGTAGTCTTTTTATCAAAAGTGTTTAGTTTTTTGCTTTAATTTGGATAAAAAATTATGAAATTCAGCCAAATTTATAGATATCTAAATATATCTTTAATGAATGAAATATGAATTCTATCAATTAGAGTAAACTTGTGAAAATGAGTAATATGAGTAAAATAAACTTTTATCATCCCTAGAAAATGTATTTGTGACTTAGGCCTAAAACGATTGAACCAGGGATGGCGAGAGGGGGTGTATACCCCCCCTAGAAGGCAAAATTTTCAAAATACCCCCCCCCCCTAGGAGTTTGGGACCCTTAACATTAGCGTCTATGGACAGACACTAGGTCTGTTGGCATTTTT
>JAQFZM010003166.1:0-5000 GCA_034695785.1 Galumna obvia
TACATTTGCGTCTCTTTAAACCTAGATGATTTTCATTTGCGGTAAGATGATTTTCAATTCGTTTTGACTGTATCTTGTTTATTTCAATAACCAGGTTCAAGCAAGTTATTAAAACTGGTTTAAATAATAAGGCGCAAATTATCCTGAATATTTTAGATCAATTTAATCATGATGACATCATTGAAGAAACCTATTATTTTCGAGATAAAATATCATCTGTTGATGCAATTAACTTATATGACATCTATCGGAATGCATTATCATTTCTTATGGTGGGATTATCTTTTGCCACTTTTATTTTTCTATTTGAAAATATTATTTATTTGTTTATTTTCATTAAAGTAATAACTTTGAATATTATTATATAATATGTTTTATAATTAAATATTTATTTAAAATATTTAATCTTAAACAATAAAAATTTACTCTTTGAGAGTTTATAAATACATGTATAGTCCATATCAATTGCTTAAGTCCACCCTATTAATTCAGAAAATAACTAAGATAAATTAATATTGGGACTGTGGATATATTTTAACAAATTCTTTATAAAAATAAACTTAGATAGTCAATTATCTTGTTCATAAAAATAAAATACGTCATTAATTACGATCAAGTACTTAAAGTTTCAAATTGTTTATGGGACGTAATTTATTAGTGAATATTAATTTATTTTATTGAAAAAACATTAAATTAATGAAATCCTACAATTATTTGTAAAATATTTTATATCATCCTGCTCTAATTTTAAAATTAATACATGTATATAATCATTAGGGATGATTATGTTTATTATATGATAAAAATTACTTATAGAATAGAAACTGTGAATAAAACTTTATGTTAATAAAAAGTATATAATGTATTATTATAATAAATAAAAGAATATAATTTAAATCTTTTTCTTTAGTCGTAATCTATTAAAAAGTAAATTTGAAAAAAGCTACTAATGTTTTCTATGGGAGAAAATTTATATCACAAGAAAAATCTTATGATTTTTTGTCTAGGAAAAATTTTGCTAAAATATTTCTTGATTACTAAATACGGTTATATTAGATAAATTTAGGAGTTGAATATTTTGAAATTAAGAACGTGATTGCATATTTAATTAATGATCAAAAATAGTCATAAATATTAAATATACAGTCGAGGAAAAAACTATGTAAGGTCACTTAAACTTCGATAGTTTTTGATAGAATCAATCGATTTTGAAACGGTTTTCACAAATTTTATCTAGAATAATTAGAATTTTGAAAATATTAATTAAAAATTGTTTTGTACTAGAATAAAATATTTTTAAATTGAAATAAAAATTATCTAGCATTTTAATGAGATAATAGGCTAATTTCATAGCATTGCTATAATTTTTTTAAGATTCTAATACAGAACAAATAGCTGTTTAAAATGATACCAGGTTTGTTGAAATCGGCTAACAAATAAAAGAGCTAGGCTTGTTGAAGTGATACATTTAAGATCATAAAGACAAAATGAATATTGATATAGAAATCTGGAATAGTTAATATCTGAAATATTTTGTGATTTTTCAATAAAGTAAATTCAATCAAGCAACTTTGTTGATGGACACTATTTGATTAAATCACAAACAAAGCTGCAATAGGCCAACATATTTGACCAATATTTCAGAATTTTTCAAATTTATGAAACTTCAAGTAAAAAATAATTTTGTCTTTACTCAAATATATTGTAATTAAAATTTTAAAAATTCTAATTATTCTAGATTTTTTTAACGAAAACTGCTTGAAAATCCATTGAGCCATTCAAAAATTACAGAGGTTTAAGCGACCTTACATAATTTTTTCCTCTACTGTATGTTCCATTGAGCCATATTATCATCTGGTCTAGGTAGGTTGGTCAACATAGCAGAAAATATTTTTTAGGTGACCTCTCATATACTGATTATAGTATTAAAATCCGACGAAACATTTTTTGCTTAAATAAAAAAATTGTAGCCTTTTTGAAGGCCTCAAGAATATTGAATCAAGGTCTTTATCCAGACAACCTTAACAGGCTAGGAAAAGGGCTTCCAAGAGTACAATTTGAGGGCCACTTGAGGGCTAAAAGTCAAGTTCAAATGAGTTTCTTTGTTTAAAAGTTAGTGGGATATATTAATGATACTATAATATTATGGTGATAGAAGCAAGGTGAAACATACGCATCATTTTATTAAACTGAAAAACATAAATATTATAATATGAGCGTTAAATGATTACAAAATAATAAGGAATATATGATTATTATTTCCTAAAACTTTGTCTAATAATTTATATATTCTGATCATAAAATTTAAATTTGAATATTTAAATATATTGAGAATATATTTAAATTTTACAAGATAATATTAAGGAAAATAATATAATAAACTATTTTAGGAATAATAAAAAATATACGTAATTTAAAAGTTGAAAAATGCCTCAAAAATATTATTTTAAAGATTGATTTTGCTCGAGCAGATATATTCTAAACATTCAACAATTGGAGTACATAATTATAAAAAAAATATTTAGTACATTAATTTTAACTAGATTAAAACGAATAATAATCAAACTAAATAATGTTCGTTTTAATAATAAATACTACTGTTTTCAATTGTAATAAACAGAACCGCAATTGAAATAAACGGCTGATTGCTAGACCCCAAATGATATACACGGAACCCCAATTATAATAAACAGTGAGCGGTTTAAAAGCAGATAATATATAAACAGTTGTTATTTCCGAGGTCAAATTCCCGAGAACTATTTGTCGAACAGAAAAGTGGTCAATTAGTAATTTGTTCGTTTCGATGAGTAGAACATTTCATAAGCAGTATTACAGCATTGATTATTTACCGTTTGGCCGCTACACTCGTGAGAGCAAAATTTGATGGCTATTTAATATCTAATGTTATACTCGTATATTGTACTTTACTATTTACTGTTTGTTTCGATTAATATATAGAGTAAACCCTTTCACGGTTTATTACAATTGGGGTTCCGTTTATTTCATTTGTGGTCTAACACTCAGACGTTTATTTCATTTGCGGTTCTGTTTATTACAATTGAAAACAGTAGTAATAAGAGAAATGATAGTTAACTGATTACATTCCGTTTTTTTTATAAAATGTCTCAAATAAATAATAAATTAAATAAATTAATTTAAATTAAAAGCTAAAACTAATAGTTTTTTTAAATAATAAAAAATAAAAATTGTTAGTTTGCTAGTTAACTAAATATTTAAATATTATACAATACATTAAAATTAATTTGATTTAGAAATTTTGTCAAAACTTACAGAAAATTTGTAATTTATTATATAAAAAAATTATAAATTTTGTAATATTTAGTTACTAATAATCAAGTGATACAAATTCATACAATTTTACAGAACTGTATGACTAATAACTTGCAAACGAGTATTTGAGGTTTTATTGAATTTTATGTAATAATTCTAATGTAAAAACAAAAAACACTTAATCTTTAAATTTTCTTTATTTTATAATTAAGTCATTAATTAGTTAATTAGCTCTGAATTTAAAAATTTTTGACTCAAACAAAAAATACTGATTTTAATTCTTTTCGAATAATTTATTCATTTCTTTCAATTCTTGTAATTTATTTCACTTTTGATGTAATATTTTAGCGACGCTTTTATCAAAATCAGCGCAAATCAACGAAACGAGTCTTAAAACAACAAAAAATTCAATTGATTTGAAAAATTGTGAAGACATGAGTTAATCCATTAAATATTTAAAAGACAAACATTACATCTATTATTTTAAATATCAATAAATATTGTTTTAAGATTTCCTTTAGATATTTTTAGGTTAAAATTGGGACCAATTTATCGAAACCTAAATTATTAGCAAAACATTGAAAATAAAGTAATAATAAAATAAATGAATTCAAATACAAAAAGAAAATAATTCGCTGTTAATATAAATTCAGTCAAAAGTTTTTGTTCTCATTTAATGCCCACTTCTATCGATTCTCTTTAAATAAAAAAGTTTTAAATCTTTTAAAGAGCTTTCAAATAGATTTAAGCATCTAGATAAATAATGGTATAAATGCACTTGCTCATTCAAGCAATTATGCAAATTCATTATTACCTTTATATGTGCTGGTTGAATTAATCTACTCAATACTATAATCCTTACATTAGAATAAACGTGTTTTATTGATCGAAAATAATTTACCCTTGTTATGTAATATCATGTAATAGAGCTTAATTTTTTTTCTTATTTTTAGCACCAAAAAAATCAAAAGTTCCTATTCTAGGAAAATCAACCATTTTTTCCTAATATTTATATTATAGCAAGATTATATTTTGAAGTATTGAACAAATTTTATTAATTTAAAATTTAACTGTTAAACACTACCAAGATCATAATTTTTCAATAATGATTTATTAAGACTAATTGAGTTATATTTTATTATAATCTTAGAAATATATCTGTAAATAATGGATATTTTTTAAAATATAGATTTAGTTTAGTTTTAAATGAAAATAAATTAAACTAATTAACTGATAACATATTTGTTGGTACAACCTTTTATAAGAACCCTAAGACCTAGGTCTTATAAAAAATAATTGGAACTCATTTTTAAAAATTTAAAAATCAATGAATAAAATAACTGTTTTATCCGTATTTAAGTTTCGTTAAGTTTCGTATTATAGTCAGAGAATGGTATAACTTATCGATTCTTAAGGAGAGTCAACATATTTTCTTAATCACTTAAAAGAGCGAAAACTTGTTTTTTGTTACTAATATTTTATTTTTAGGTGTTTTTCATTTAGAACTGAAAAAATGAAAAATTTTCAGACACTAAAGAAGATATAGATTTAGTCAAAAAAAATTATGACAATATATTCAGGTTCTCATATATTTAAATCAAAATATCAATTATATGAATATTAATTCTCATAAAATTTTCAAAGTTTATTTCAATAAAATTTATACCATTTTTATAAAATTTTTATAAATTTTATATTTAAAAAAATCT
>JAQFZM010003166.1:7500-11631 GCA_034695785.1 Galumna obvia
TAAATAAATAAGTGATTAAAAGTGACGCCAATGTCTACAACGACATCCTCTGCATCGGAGGAGAAACCGACTGCAACTTCGACTACGTCTGACGTTAACTATGAATATGGTATAGAAGAGCGGGTCCTGTGTTTTCACGGACCCCTTATTTATGAAGCAAAATGTCTTAAGAGAAGGAAAGATCCAAAAGACAATAAACGGAACCAATACTTTGTTCACTACAACGGATGGAATAAGAATTGGGACGAATGGGTCGGAGAGGACAGAGTTCTTAAACTCAACCCTAAGAACCAGAAATTACAGATTGAATTAAAGGATAAACACAATAAACCTTCGATGAGTACGTCGTCGTCGAAGAAAAGAAAGAGTTCTTCACAAAATCCAATTCCAGACAATAATAATGGAAAAGACTCCAACGGTTCTAATGATAAGCGACAGAAAACAGATAATCAAAAGAATGACAATAAAAATGTCACAAATAATACAAACGGTTTGTTTTGATTACTTCTTTACAAATATATGTTTTCATTCATTTGTTTTACATTTATAGCCAAAGAGGGATCAAATTCCGACACCAAAGAAGAGAAAAAGAAGAAAAAACTATTAATTCCACCGTTTGTTGAAACAGAAGAAGCCTTTAATAGTAAACTTGAGATTAAGATTAAAATACCGGAAGAACTTAAGCCATATCTGATCGATGACTGGGATTTGATTACAAGACAACAGAAATTGTTTGAATTACCCGCGAAAATAACCGTCGATACTATTCTCGACGATTATCTGAAGCTAAAGTTGGCCACAAAACTTAATCCGACGAAAGAGTCTCAGATTTTGGAAGTAATTAATGGCACCAAAGAGTACTTCAATGCAATGCTTGGAAGTCAACTCCTTTACCGTTTTGAGAGACCACAATATCAGGAATTATTGGCTAAAAATCCGGACAAAAAGATGTCTGAACTCTACGGTTCGGTTCATTTGTTGCGTTTGTTTACAAAATTTGGTCATTTTCTTGCGTGCACTGCACTCGACGAGAAGACAGTCCAGTTATTGCTAATACATTTCAATGATTTTCTCAAATACCTGTCAAGAAATGCACATCTTTTCAGTTCAAATGACTATTTGATTGCATCGCCCGACTATTTGAGACAATCCATTTAAACAGACATTTATTTAATCCAAAATTAATGTCTTTAAACGCATTAATCCATTAATTTTGTCGTTTTTCACAATTAATTATAAATATTAGTTTATTTTCTAATTTTATGTTTAATTTTTTGTAAAAAAATTATAATAAAAGTCTTTTTTTTGTCAATTAATATAAGACTTATTATTTTTGTTTTCTATTTAACACAGAATTTACAAGATGTATATGCAATGTGCAAGGTGCAGCATTAAAATAAAAGTTTCTTTTATAATATTAATTAGGAAATCATTTTTTGTTAATTTACTTTCAATTAAAATAATTTCACTGAAATTTTTTTAGTATTTTTTTAATGAAAAGTTTTATCAGAAAAATATACAAAAAATTTGTCAAAATATTGAATAAAGAAAATCTATTATAAAATCACAATTAATTTACACATTTTAATAGCAATTTTACAATACTTTAACATTATTAGAAATATTGAATATCAAACTCAGGCCCCGACTTAGAATAATCACCTTTACTTGATTTTGGTCTAACCTGACAATCCTTCATAATCATGATATGAAAAAGTATTGGATTTTGTAAAATGAAAAATTGATTTTATTTGAAACACATTTCTTGAAATCTAAACATTAAATAACTGTAAAATACATGTACTTGATAAGTACTTGATTTGATTTTGCTTATTACTTGATTACTTCACAAAGTGGTGGCCACTCTACCCGACTCATGAGTGGCTTCTTTAGACTTTTCAAAGATGTTTTCACACTGGCCTATAGCAATTTTTCACTTATATTTTACCAAGTTAAACTATTCTTTAAAAGGTTTTAAACACCGAATTATATTTAATAAGACTTACGATTAAAAGTAAATTAAAAGTAAATTAAAAGTAAATTAAAAGTAAATTAAAAGTAAATTAAAAGTAAATTAAAAGTAAATTAAAAGAGATGCTTAAAAACAAGTAATTATCAGTTAAACTACTTTTTAGTCAATTAGTAATTCATTGCCATTAAAACTATTCTATAGTTTAAAATAAAATTTAAATAATTTGTGTATTTTATAAATTAATAGAATAAACTTTTCAATTTTTTGTTATATTTGTGGTTCCGTTTGTTTTATTATGGGCTAACAGTTAGACGTTTTATCATTTGCGGTGATGTTTGTTAGAAGAGAAATCCGTTTCAAGTATTGTATCAAAACATTTTAAACAATTTTTTTGTATTATACTATAAGTAGTGATTCTTTATTTGTGGTTTTACTCTTGCGCTTCATTTTCTATATAATAAATTAATCATGGTAACTTCAATGCTGTTACTCGTGAAATTCTATCGGAGATTAAGTGCTCTATTATTGTCATTATTTGCCTCCAATTATTTTCTAAATATATATAAAAATTGAATTAATATTATTATAATATATTCATATAAGTTATGTCATAAAGTATATGCAATAATAATTATTTATACTTTCATTTGAATAACGTTAGTAACCTATTTATAAGGGATCAAACTTTTGTTATCCAAACTCCTCTAAAAATATTAAAATAATATAAAAGTATTGATTTTTTGCTAAAATTTGATAATAAGTCTGAAATAAAAGTTTAATAATGTGTGAAGTCGTAAAGAATATTCAATTGGAGGGCACTTCCATTCGTCCAAACGATGGCTTTAATATTGTGGTAACTTTTCATCGATTTGGAGGAACGCCTTTCTTGGGTTATGGACAAAATGATAACAAAAGTTTTAAGATATACATGTTTATTTGGGCACTTTTGGTGTGGACAGTGGTGGTTTTGGCAAGTATACCTTGTTTTATTGTTTGCCACGAAGTTCACCTAAAGCACAATAACCTTCACAAAAGCGACAAAATATCACTGAATATAATTCATTCGGTTTTTATTGTCTTTATTTTAAGTAATATATTCTGTGCTGTTGTCTATACATTCAGAGGAAAAAGTTTTAAAAAATTAATCGTAAAAATGGGTTCTTTAGTGGAAAAGAATTCGTTAATAAAACTTCGAATTTTAATTTTAATTTATCTAATATTTTCAATATTTATAATTATCGCTGAATTATTTTTGATACCTAAAAAGGCATTGTTTCACATCAAGTTATTGATGGCTATAGAAAACTCTTTTTCAGAGTTGGTATCAAATCAGACCGGATTTCTTTTGATTTATTTCAGTCAATATTTTTATTTAATTATTAATGAATTGAATGAAAATATTAAAACATCTCTAAAATGTAATTCAAATGATATTAATATCGAAGAAATATATGAAAAAATTTATAAAATTCAAAAATATATAAAGAAAGCGAATAAACTTTTGAATCCATGTCTTTTTATTGTATTTTTGCTTAATATGTGTTTTATGATATCGTTTGGCTTTTTTATAAAAATTTGGTCTTTATTTGACACTTCATTTCGAGAAATTCATTTCTGGATTTTATTAATAATTTATGGCTTAAAGACATTAATTTATTGTTATTTTGTCGATAGAATGAATCAAAAGGTATTCTCTTTTATTTATATTATATTTTTCTAATATTTTAATTTTTTCTTTCATTTATTAATAGAATAATTATTTTTTTGAATTGATTTTATCAAAAAGATTTTCACGATTCGTTAAAAGCGATGAGGTTAGAAATATTTCATAATATCCACCAAAATTAGCATTATTTGGAAATTCTATTCTGAAATAAATGAATGAAGTTGTTTTGTTACCAAGTACAGTCTTTTGTAGTTAAAGAATTTTCATATTTATTAATGTAACATTTTATATAAGAATTGGTTTAAAAATTGAGTTTTCACTTATTGCTAATTTTGGTTTATTATAAATACGTAAATATAATTTATAGCAAATTATTACTAATTTTATAAAATAGTATAACCGAATGGTATGTCTCCAACAAAATCAGCAAACATTCAATGCCTCCAATTTTTTCAATATTAATAAATCATTATTTCTTTCGGTAATATTTTTA
>JAQFZM010003167.1:0-11631 GCA_034695785.1 Galumna obvia
CTCAATTTTATTAATCAATTAAAGATCCAATGTGGGTGAAAAAAGCACAACGATGCATTTTATTGAAGCGATAAATCAAGTCTTGTTTATAAAAATTGGGTAATCAAAGAGGTATTGTTGAATTGAGTTCACTATTTCCATCTAAACATGAACCATCCTTATAGTATTTAAGTAGCATTTAAAAATGGACATTGTGATTTGCAGTAAATTATTTTATTTCTATGCCATTAGGAACAAACTTTATCAGTTCCAATTTTTAAAAAGATGATTTCGGATAATAAGAAAGAAATCAATCAGATTAGAGATAAAAATCAAAATCTGGAAAATAAATTCAATTTAATCTTTAATCAATTTTGTCTATTAAGTCAAAATTGGATTGATTTTAAATTATTCAAGAAAAACAACAAAACAAAACTTTTTGCGATTTTTAAGAATGATATAAATAAGAATTTTGAAGACTAAATTTTTGCAAAAAATATGGAGCAAACTAAATTTCACCTGAAACACAAGAAAAACAATTCTTTTCAGAGATTTTGACTTGGAGTAATTAGTTTTAACTTGGATAAATTTGGGTTACAAAAATTTTGAATCATTGAATAAATTTAACTAGTAAGCTTATTCATTGGGTTATTACGCTTCATGGTTTCACATGTACAATATGTGAAATAAATAATCCTGTTAGTTTGCATTAGAGTTCCAACTTTTTGAAATTTTTCCAACCCTTCCCTTCTCTTCCCTTAATTTTTCAAACCCGGCCCTTCCTTTCCCTTAAAGATTTCATTAACTGGAATCCCGTCCCTTTCCTTAAGAAAATTTGTCCAACCTTTCCCGTCCCTTCCCTTCCCTTAAAACATAATATACTTCAAAAATTTTGTTAAATACATTAATTTTACATAAGAATAATAAATAATGTGTTAAAATTAATATAAAATGAACTATTTTAGATAATTTAATGTTTTAATGACTAAAAGTAATATTTTCCTAATTAAAAATTTTCAAAATCTCCTTGAATTTAGATTTCTTTGCATAATATTAAGGGTTAAGGGTTTAGACAAAACTAAACGGAAATTCCTTTTCTACTTTTAATGATGCTATTCTCTTCCCTTCCCTTGCTCTCATTTTACTGACCCGTCCCTTACGGGTCCCTTAAGGGTTAAGGGAACCGTAAGGCTCTCTCACGGGAAGGATTCAAAAGTTGGATCTCTAGTTTGCATGATGATCAACACTGTTATCAACATTAAAAGAGAAACTAACCTGGGACGATAATTTATGTAGTGCAATTCTAAGTGTTGTATGTGAGGTAGCAATTGAATAAATAAAATATAATCTGTTTTAACTAATTTTATGCATTATTATCAAAGATGGAAATAAGAGTGCATAGAAGGCATTTTGATATTCTAAATTCAGGGTCCACTTCATTTGTTGATCAATTAATAATAATTTTATTTAATTTCTAAACGTATTTATTACATTTCCCATTTTATTAGGCTTTCATTATAATTTTCATTATATTTCTGAAGTTCATACCCAAGATCGACATTCCTTTGAAAATTAAAGATAAATAGGAACGTTTTCTACCAATTGGTACTATCAAGACGTATATAAAACAAATCTATTTCCAATTAATGATTTTGTTTTGTAATCATTATTCATTGAAATTAAATTTGACTAATTTACATAAATATCTGTTAGAAACAAGTGTAATTTATTTTTATAGACTTTTTTGCATAAAGTTCAAAAATATATATACGTACTTATTATAAAGCTTATTTTAAGAAAGTTCCATATAGTTATGTCGGTCAGTGTATATATTTTACTCTTATGTGCACACATCTCTAATTTCTTCTTGCTCAAAAAAATTATTTGTGACTACCAATTCTTGGTACACATCATTAATATTTATACTAATATTTTAGTATATTTCATTTATATTATCAAGATTTTTTTATTGTTAAGTAGATTTAATCTGTCAAAATAAAATTTATAGCTACCAGACTATTTTACTTACAAGAAATTAAGTTTTAAAGAAAATTTATCTTTTATGTTCTTAAACAAAAATGGAAAATAATACAATTATTTTTATATTATCTTTATTTACATTTTGTAAGTATAAAATTAATTTTATTATTTTAAATAAATTATTTATATATTTTTAAAACTTTATATCAGTTCAAACAGATATAAATTGAATTAGTGATTCTAAACCATTGTGTGGCAAAACCAACCCAAGCTATTTTGGGTTATAAAACTAAAATCAATATAACATTATTATGTTTCTTAGGATCATTAACAGGATTAAATATGTCAAATAAGAATAGTATATCATTAGATAACAATAGAATAAATGAGAGAATGATCGTAAAATTACTTTTAATCAAATACTATAGATTTTATATATAATAAATTTAGTTTTTGAAATAAAAAATATTTTCGTTGTTATCTAATAAGAAACCTAAATATTTAATCAATTTCGGAAAACCCGTATAAATAGAATAAAATTTTCAACATTTAACCTTAAAAATGAAAATGAAAATTATTTCAAAAATATTCTTAATTTCTTTGTTAAAATTTTGTATGTATTTAACAAAATATTTTATTTACAGTTATTTAAAATGATTTATTTTAAATTAATATTTTTAAAGGTACTATATCAGGGCAAAATGATACTGATTGCATTGGTGAATCTAAATCATTGTGTGGCGATTGCAGTTGGTTTGCCTTTAAGGATCAGAAATGTTTCAAGCTCATAAACGAGTTTCAAACCAAAGAAAACGCAGATTTAACTTGTAAACTAAAATTGCAAATTTCTCCTGATTTGAATCCAACTCTAGCTTCGATATCATCTAATGAAGAACAAGATTATTTAAACGAGATTCTATTCAATAAAATAAAAGTAGAGGAACCAATTTGGCTAGGTGCAATTAGACAAAATGGGGAGTTCTATTGGAAAAATTATTTACAATTTACTTATAAAAATTGGGCCGAAAATAATCCAGTAAATGAAATTGAGCGAGGTTGTGTTGAAATGCGACCTCCATTTTCATTAAAGTTTAAACAATCACAAATGTTTAGTAATAATAAAGGAAATTGGTACAATGTTATTTGCCAAAAAAGAAATTTGGTTCTTTGTCAAAAAGAACAAGAATTATCCTTAAAAAAATTAAACATGATGATTTTAGAAAATCGAATTGAAATAAATGAGACAAATGAAAAATTATATGAAATTAAAGAAGAAAATCAAAATTTAAAAAATAAATTTAATTTAATTTCAACGGAATATTTAAGTCTTTGTGCTTTGAATCAAAACTGGGTTTTATGTAAATTATTTAAAGAAGACAATAAGAATAAAATTTTTACTAAACCTAAACATGCAAACGAAATGACAGGTACATGGTCTGTTGCTAATGATATTTGTAAAAAATATAATGCAAGTTTGTTTTCTGTTGAAACACAAGAAAAACAGAATAATTTTAATGAATTTGTTGAAAAGTTTAATCTAGAAAAATTTGAAGCTCAAAGATTTTGGACAAGTGGTCGTAGAAGAGAACATTTAGGAAAGACATTTTATTGGTATAATACAGGTCATAATTTTAATTATACAAATTGGGCACAAGGTGAACCAGATAATGGAGATGGAGAACAATATTGTGTAACAATAAGAGAAGATTTCACATGGGATGATGATTATTGTGATGCCAAACGTTCTATTATTTGTGAAATTCTTATATAATAAATATTAATATTTGAAATTTGAATTCATCTTTCCAATTTTTTAAAAATAATAAAATAACAAAAACAAATTTCTCAGATTCTATATATAAAATAATTATTTTTAAATAAAAATTAATTTTAAAATTATGATTTGGAATTATTTTAAAAAAAACGGTAAAATATAATCAAAAAAATTACCATCTATACAGAATGAAAAACAACTTTACAAGATTAATAATGTTTTTATTCGAAAACTATCAATCTGTTAATATATTTTACAATTTGTTAACAAAATTAGTGTATGTACTTGTCCTATCTTTCATGCACATTCAGTAGTTTGCTAATTAGTAGACATGATTTATTTTTTCTTTATACCTTCTTAAATATTAATACTTACAATATTATTTTTAATCTCAAATATACTTTTTTTTCTAAATTTAACGTAAACAATATTCAAAAATTTTCAAATCTAGCTAAGAAAACAAAATAAGCTATATTTCTTTACTGCTGTATTAAATTTAGTAAAATTTTATAAACAAAAACATGAACTCCCTCGATTAATAATGTCAATATTTAAATTGCTGATAATTGATATTAAGTTTTTTTAAATTTTGAAAAATAAGATTTTTAGTATTTTTTGCATAACATCCTTTTAAACTTGGAGCCTTCTGGAGACTATATTAATTTTGATCAAAATGTGTCAAACCAAAATTTTTCTAACTATTATACAATACTGATAAATCACAAAACATTTAGTTAATGCTAAGATCCTTGTTCTATATGATCATACAGTCAAGTCCATAACATCCAGGAATCCTACCTATTTATCGCATACAGATATACCATGTTTAAATTCCCAAATGAATCATATTTGCTCTGATTAATATTTTGGAAATTCCTTAGATTTATATTTAGATAATTTTATCTAGTTTATTTTTTATTTTAAAAAATTAATTTATCTTTTATTATACTTGCTTGGTTGAATTTTTAGGAAGGCATACAAAATGGTACTTTTTGAGATTTCATAATAATTTAGGAGGTTCAAATAAAAATTCCAGAAAATGATTTTTTAAATTTTAAATTCTACACAATATTCTTTTGGAATAATTAAGATATCTCAACAGACTAAAGAATGACAAGGTTATTTGTGAATTTTTCACTGATTTTTTGCTTAACTTACAAAATTCAACGATTCTCAAAAAATAACATGGTGACTTTCAAACTTTTACATAATTTTTAAACTAGATTATGTACTGAATAAATGATAAAAATTTGGCTTTGAAATTCCAACTATAACCATGGTAAATCTGTTTGCAAAAAAGAGGTAAGATTCCTGGATGTTTTGAACTTGACTGTATATTTTTCTTTCTGCTCAAAAATTTTTTATACAACTTTCCATAACTTGGTCAATTCTTTTTCGATTTTTGTGATTTGGAGGTCATATTAAAGATATAAATAAACTTTTTAATATTTCATTTAAAGAATTACAATTCGTTAAGCTTTTTTATGCTAATTAGAAAAAATGTATTTCAAAAATTGAACTATATATTTATTAATTTAAGGAAGTTAATATATTTGTGTTCAGATTTTCATTAAATTTTATCTAATTATTAATGAGGTATAGCTTGTGAAGCTGTCTAGTTAGTTTTGAAACAAATTGTATTTTATGTTAGATATTGAGTAAATGAAACAAGATGATAATAGACAACCCCAAAGAATTTAATAAAGAAATAGTTAATATTAAAGATAAATTGAAAAGGTAATTTTAGATGAACATAAAGATTTAACTGAAATTAAAAATGGAAATCTAATTTAAAAATAAATTAAACAATATTTTTAACGAATATAATATTTGGAATGATAAAGGATTTATTATTATATTTATATTAAATACTTAATGTTGATTATTACAGAAAATGAAAATAAAATTCCATGTTAGATAATTATATTATTAAATGTTTTAATCCATTTTAATAAAAAACAATGTTTTTAAATGCAATAAATTTAAGGAGTAAAAGGTAGTTTTGGTAATAGTTTTGTATTTTATTTTTTAGATATAATTGATTTTAGTTTTATAAAAATTAATTTTATCTATTAAGAATTTATAAAAAAAATCCTTTAAATTATGTTTAAAAAAATTTCTAAAAAATTTATAAATTATAAATATTTTAGTGGAATTTATAATAATTAACATTTATAATTAATTATTTTATATTTATATCATTAATAAAGAAAGTTAATATTCAAAATCTATCAAATTGACAAATACCATTCACCTAGAAAAAATAAGCATAAGGCCCCTAATAGAAAAGCTCTGATTTTTTTTAAAAATGCTTTAAATGGTTTCTCATAAAAATTCATAGAAAATTATGAATTGAGACAATATTTAATATAAATACACATTCAAACTACATTTTTTATAAAAAATTATATTTATATCTGCTAGGCTTCTATATTAGACTCAAGGGTTTCTACTGATTAGTGGATTTAATATATCAAGATATAGTTTAAAACAACCAGATTATTTTTCTCACAAAAATTTTTAAGATGTTTAAAATTTAATTTATCATTGTTTGTATGAATACCATTTTTTATATGACTTGGTTTCATTTTCTCTTTTAATATGAAAAATAACTTTAAATATTTAAAATTCAATATGTTACTTATATTTTGGTTCGGACAAATAAATATACAAATAATAAAATCATTAAATTGATATTAAAATCAGAAATGCTCTAAACTTTAGAGTCTAAAGTATATAAAAATTAAAATAAAAAATTTATAAGAACGTGCTAAAATTATCAATAAATAGTGATTAACAAAATTTTATAAATTTATTCAAGTCTATTTTATTTGCAATTTTAAGCCAACCTTTGTCATTGAAAGAACCTCTCTGAACCATACATAAATATTTTTTTGAACTAATCAGGGTTATTTCTTATATATTACAACGTAACGGTATTTTCGCCTATAATACATTCACCTCATTGGTTAGCCAAAAGCTCCGCCTCAACCAAACTTAGCTATATATGCAATGGTTGCATAAGACACAGACTGTTGGATAGCTTACAGTCAGACCTCAAGAGGTGTTTTGAGTTTTATCTCTGAATTGTTGGCTTCTGAAGACGTGTTCTGAAGTTCAAAAAGAATCATTTGTATATGTGTTAAGTCCGATGTAATCTTTACTAATTTAATCTTTTCTTCTAATAAAACTTTTCCTTTCCTAAAATTGTGTATTAATTAATAATCAACCGAAGAAGACTACCTCAGAGGCGACTACAACCGTTCCGAAGCTTCAACTGGTGCTGAAGCTTCACCTGGAGTTGGAGTAATTCCTGAAGCTGAAGCGGAGTTGGAGCTTCAGGACAGGTAAATATAGTTAAAGCTAATCAAAAGCAGCGAACAGCGCGAATAAAACCTAATTGCCAAGCGAGAAACCAATCACAAAGCGAGTGCTCAGACGTTTATAACTACCTTTGTGTAAACGTTGTAATATTAAAAATTAATTAAAATACAAAAACTATCATAAAAAATTTTTATTTGTTATCAAGCTATTTTTATTATAGCTTTATCTTAATTATCATATATAATTTTCAATTTGTATTTTGAGCATCAATTTAATAACTGATAACAATTTTCACTATTATTATGAAATTTATAAAGAGTATTAAAATAATTTAGTAGGTAAGTCTGTTCTTAGATAGTGGAGGAACTTGATGATCTTTGTATCTTTAGAAAGCGTGATATATAGAATTGATTGACGAAGTTATTATCTGCCCATGAGTATATTACCGTATAATTCGGCCAGGTTATATTGGCATTTAATGCTTTAAACCAAGATAAGTTTTTAATTATTTTATCAATAATACTAAAAAAATTGAACCATGAATAATTATTAATTTAACCTGAATTTTTGAGAGTTTATTTTATTGTTGAGAAGGAAATTGAACTTAAAAATGAGTAAAACAAAGATTTTTATTACAATTAGTTTAAAATTTATCTATCTTTAAAGCTTTAAATGCTAATAGTTCCTGACCGAATTTTACGGGAACAGATAAACAAGTGCAGATAAAAACTTTACTAATCAATTCTATATATCATAAGCTTTCTAAAGATACCAAGATCATTAAAATCCGCCACTACCTAAAAACAGACTTACCTACTTAGAAAAAAATAAAATATTAATAATTAATCCATGTTTTTGATGTATTTTATTAACAAAATCTTATATATCTCAAAGAAACATAATATGTTTTATCTAATTAGCAACTAAAACATCTAAGATAATTTATTAGAAATCATATAAATTCGAAATAACTTTTAATATTATAAAGTTCTTAACCGAAAATGAAAAATATTACATTTTTTGTATTATCATTATTAACACTTTGTAAGTATATAATGATTTTTTAAATAATTTTAATTTTAAATTAAATATATTTATTTTTACAGGTATTGTATCAGTGCAATCAGATACAGATTGCATTGGTGATTCTAAGGCCTTGTGTGGCGACTGTAGTTGGTTTGCTTTTAAAGATAATAAATGTTTCAAGCTTATTAATGAGTTTCAAACTCAAAAAGATGCAAATAATGCTTGCCAAAAACAAGGCCAAGATTCTAATATTCCAAATCCAACCCTAGCTTCCATTAGTTCCGAAGAGGAACAAGGTTATTTAAATCAAATTCTTTTCAATGAGATGAAAATAAAAGAAGAAATATGGCTAGGTGCAACTAGACAAAATGGTGAGTTCTTTTGGAATAATCATTTACGCCTGAATTATAAGAATTGGGCTGAAAATAATCCAGTAAATGATAGTGAGCAAGGTTGTGTTGAGATGCGACCTCCACATTCTTATATACTTGAACAACCTTTCATATTGACAAGTGGCAAGGCAAGTTGGTATAATGTTGATTGTGATAAAAGAAATTTATATCTATGCGAAAAAGACAAAGTATTATCATTTGATAAATTGAACAAGATGATTTTGGATAATCGAAAAGAATTTAACAGTGAATTGATTAAAATAAAGAATGAAAATCAAAATTTAATAAATAAATTTAATTTCATTTTTAATGAATATTTAAATGACTGCGCTTTAAGTGAGAACTGGATTTATTGCAAATTATTTAAAGAAGAGAACAGAATAAAACTTTTTACCAAACCTAAGAATGAGAACGAATTAGCAGGGAATTGGTCTGAGGCAAGCGATATTTGTAAAAAACATGGAGCAAGTTTAATTTCTATTGAATCACAAGATAAATTGAATAACTTAAAATATTTTGCCGAGAAATTTAGCTTGGGGAAATTCGGGGAAAAAGTATTTTACTTAAATGGTCTTAGAAAAGAACATTCAGGAAAAACATTTTATTGGGTTAACACAGGTCATGATTTTAAATATAATAATTGGGCTCCAGGTGAACCAAATAATCTGGGTGGAAACCAAGATTGTGTTGCAACAAACATTGAAAGACTAACATGGGATGATACAAATTGCGATGATAAATTAAGTATAATATGTGAAGTAATTTTCTAATAATTTGAATTACATTAATAATAAACTTAAATATTTGTTCTGTTTTAATTGTTTTAATTATTAAAATATAACTTGAAACTAATTTTATTTATTATAAATTTTTATCACTCTGCCATTGTATTATCAAAGGTGCTATGAACGCTTATACAAGGTCTGAATTCGTATAACTCTAAAATTTGCTAACTATGATTTCGACTTATTTTTAATCTTTAATAGGCATTGTGATATTTTTATAACAATATTTGAAAGCTAAGAATTTTAT
This sequence comes from Galumna obvia, assembly GCA_034695785.1. Lineage (NCBI taxonomy): Eukaryota > Metazoa > Arthropoda > Arachnida > Sarcoptiformes > Galumnidae > Galumna > Galumna obvia. Next base: position 9,508 of record JAQFZM010003167.1, read on the forward strand.
AAATTTTATTTATATTTATCTACATTAAGTCTATATTAAATAAATTTATTTGTAGTGAAAACTATATTTTTCAATTAAAGTCATTTATAAATTTCTTCTTAATAGTAATTTCTTGTTATATCGAAGTAAAGCTAATGCTCTGCATGCAATAGACTACCCTTGTTATATCGAGCTTCTTGTTATAACCAAACATGTTAAATTAAGTTAATTTAGCAATACAATACTCATAGGAGCGGTCGGGGCTTTAAGTTCACCTTGATATATCGAGTTCTTGTTATATAGTGTCTTGTTAAATGAAGGCCTAACTTTATTATAAAATCAATTTTAATTAAGAAATAATTTTGTTTATATTTATATTTTAGGCGGAGATTTATTTATTATAATTTGGGATAAATGCAAATGTAAACAAAATATAATGAATTTAATAGATATTTTTTATTTATAAAAAGAAATAATTAAAATACAGTCAAATCTCTATATAAACTATGAAATATAAATACATATCTCAACTGTCTTAATCGCAATTTAAATTAACGAAACTTGACTTATCAATAAACTTAAAAATTAAAAAGTTTTATCATTAAAAATATAAGTGTGCATTATCATGATCTTTCAAAATATTATCAAGTATAATATTAATTCTTTAATAATCTTTACTGTTGTTTTTCTATTGTTTTTAATATATTGTTTTAAATGTTTTCTTTTAAATAACATTTCTAATACAAAATCACAAATAGAAACAAGTAGACAAATTAGAACAAGGTAAAATAAATCAATTAAATCTTTTATAGATAGCGTATTATATTTAAATAATGATTTACTAATTGTATCATGGTTATCAATATTTCTTATTTTAACTCGATAATAGCCAAGGATATCACGAATCCATTGCTCATAAAGACCAGATTCCCTACAAATTTTTATCCTAGTTGAAAAAATCAGAAATTAATCTTGATAGAATTTACATATAACATACACTTTATTCAAGCCGTTTAAAATAGCAAGATCAGTTTTGTCACTCATAAATATAAAATAAGGTTCTTGGCCACCATCCTCCTCAGAAATATGCAGGGTGTCAATAAATTGTTCTTGATCATTTTGGTTAACCTGCATTTCATTGAAAATCATCGCGGTAAAAATTAATACTAATTTTTGATTGACGTATACATGAGTACCACTTTTTAAACCCTGAATAAGCTCTTGTTCAATTTCATAATAATCATCAAAAAGGTAAGTTCTCATCAATGGCTTGATATCATTAGCAAGATCATTTTCTACTAGAGATTCGAGTGAACTATCCATTCTTGTAACTATAATTGGCCTTGATCTTATCAAATCTTCTAACGTATTTATATTGTTACTAGGTAAAACCTTTATCATATGATCTAGCAAATAAGCAATAAATATATTTGATAGATAAAAAGCTACAACAATCCAAGTATATATAAGCAAGTATTTATTCTTGGAAGTAATGATAAATTTTTGAAAAGAGTGTTGAAAAAGTAAAATAAAAAAATTCCAGAAAAATTCCAAAATTTCATTCTTATTTCGAGAAGAGACCAAGGATAATATAAAAATTGATATAAACAATAGTAACCAGGTATCAATGCCAAAACAATGAAAATAATTAAACATTTGTACTTTTCCATGATTTATTCTTGATAAAATGCTGCACATATCAAAAAATCCTATTGAATCAGTTCGAATGAAGCTCAGGTCAACTATTTTTAAACCAACTTGGTAATCAATATATTGTTTTGCATTTGCCGGAGCCAACATAATATCCATATGTAATTCAACAGCTCTCGTTGACATAGATAACATATCAACTGGGTTGCTTAATATTTTTAAACTAAAATGGTACAAAATATAATATAAATTTTAAAATAAACTATGGTAATTATAAAATATACTGCAAACCTTCTATATATCAAACAAATTGATATATTTCTATTTTTAAAAGATCAGGGATATCTAAAGTTGATGATTTGAGTTGATGTATCAGGGTATATTTTAGAAAAGCATAGAAAGGGAAAATACTATCTACATACAGTCAAGTTCAAAACATCCAGGAATCTTACCTCTTTTTTGCAAACAGATTTACCATGGTTATAGTTGGAATTT
>JAQFZM010003168.1:0-11631 GCA_034695785.1 Galumna obvia
AAGTTAAGCAGCGTCGAGCCTGGTTAGTACTTGGGAGGGAGACCACCTGGGAATACTGGGTGTCGTAGACTTTTTTGCTTTAATTAAATATCTAAAAGTGTTAGTAAATTGTTATATAGTTTTATATTAACACATATTTTACTTTTAAATAAAGAATTTAAATTGTTTTGAGATAAATATAATTTTGTTATTTAAAGATTGCTATCAATTGAGACAATACTTATAACTACAGGAAAATTAACCTTATGATACATTTTTAAAATTGTTTAAAAGATATTTGTTTTAGAAAATTAGTTGACCTCATCTATGATTTATATTAAATTATGGTTAACTTTATTGGACACTATTTGTATAGTCTTTTGACATAATTAACCCCAAATATAAACTCAAAGGAATATCTACTCTATTATTTGAGTTCTACAGTAATACATAAATTTCATTTATACTAACATTAATCAAAATTTTAAATATAGTAAATTAAAACCTAGTTCATTTTTACTAATTATTAAGATAAATTATCTATGTTTAATTTGGTTAAGATTGATTAAGTTTTAATTTTCAATGTTATCACCTTAATTAATTTCATTACCAATATATCTATCATAATATAAGATGAATAATTTTTTTCATTTAGCTAGTCTAATTTTTGATTTCTTAGAAATAATCTTATTTACATTAAGGAGTAATAGATAACTATGGATAACATAAAGATTAAGTGAATTAAGAAAATTATTAATGGAATTATTAAAAAATATGGATATATCTATTAAAATTAAAAAGTATCTAGCACATATTTTTAATTAGTTTTTGTATTACATAAATTGATCAATTTATATACAAATAAATTTAAACAAGAACAATTTAAAAAGAACTTTATTTTTTAATATAAAAATTTATGAAATATTCTGATTAATTTAGATTTAAATGTATTTAATGCTTAATAACATTGAATAGTGATAGTCTTGGATTATTTAAAACTTATATAACTTAATGAAACTTATTTAAAAGAGTAAATAGATTAAAATAATTTTATTTGTACTGGATAAATGAATTTTGGAATATGTTTAATTTGTATGTGCAAGTTATAGTTAATTAATAATTAAAGTATTGTTGGTTTCGTCAAATAAACTTCTGATTATGTTTTCATTCTAAAAAAATGTAACCTTGATCATTATTAAAAATTAATTTTCTTAGAATTTCTTAATTAATTTTAGTGTCAGTTCTTATAAATACTGAATATCAGGGATGGCGAAAGATCTAGGCTCTAGAGGGGTTGGGTATTTTGGGAAAAATCCTAGAGGAGTTATTAGGGTAGTGTATATTTAACAAACTCAAAAGGGTCTATTTTTGATTTATTTAGCTTTTTATTTCAATTTTAAGCTATTTCAAGGTTATTAAGTACTATAATTATCATTTATACATGCTACTTCACTCAAAAAGCTATATTTTGCCTATTTTTCTCTGAAAAATTAATTTTTATGGTATAAATTGATATCAATTATCGATAATTTTGATAAGAAATTTTAATTTAAACGATTTTTAACTCAAAATATTGTCAAAATTTCTAATTTTCTTTATATATTTGCCAATTGTTTCTAAAATTTTTACAAAATCGAAACTGTAACGTCGCTTTCCAGGAGAGGTTCCTATTTCTCATTTTTTCTAGGGGGGGTTATTTTGCCAATTTTGGCTTCGTAGGAAGGTATTCCGGAATACCCTCCCTTTCGCCATCCCTGCTGAATATTTATTTTGTTTTTCAATGAAATTGACTAAAACTTTCATAATAACTATTGATGAGATTGAAATTATCTTGATTATAAACTAGACAATATTAGATAATGTTTAGAAGAAAGGACCTTGCCCTATAAGAACGTAAACTCTGATCCATGAAAAAATCAAAAAATCCCAACGTGAGTCGATTCTAAATTAAATTAGCTTTCGAATGAAAAAAAACTTTTTGACCTAGGTCAACCCAAAAAACTAAGAGGTCAATTTGAAATTGACAATTTTTGAAGGTAAAAGGCTGCACTTTAGTATTTAGGGCAACACCAACCGGGATGTGTAGTATATCAATTAAAAGCTTATTAGTGGAGGTACTCATTGCTGGAGGTCCGGTTGTTTGGAAACACCATGTTAAAAAGTTATGAAATATAGTTTGTTTTATGCTCTTTTATATAAATATTTCATTGGATAAAGGACATATTTCATAACTTTACAACAAGGTGTTTCCTGACAAACGGATCTCCACCAATGAGTACCACCACTAATAAGCTTTCCATTGATATATTACAACCCCCGGTGGGCGTTGCCCTAAATACTAAAGTGCAGCCTTTTACCTTCAAAAATTGTCAACTTTAAATTGACCTCCCCGTTTTTTGGGTTGACCTAGGTCAAAAATTTTTTTTTCATTCGAAACCTAATTTAATTTAGAATCGACTCACGTTGTGATCTTTATGATTTTTTCATGGATCAGTGTTTACGTTCTTATAGGGCAAGATCCTTTGTTTTAAAAGCAATTATTTAAAGAAATCAGTTATTTTTGGTTGAATTAAACGATTTGATGACAATAAATAAATATTTCTTTAATTCTTATAATTGAGATGTTTTTAAATTCAAACATTTTCACAATAGGAAAAGAGTTAAATGGGTTAAAAAGATACTTTGTTTTTATTCATCAATGTCCCATCAGAATCAGTACATTTATTAAATAAACTCATAGACTTATCATATGAAATAATCGGAAAATCAAAAATAGTTCATAATGTGGGTCAGTTTATAAGATAAGTCATTTTAATATTATATGTAAAAATAATCGAAAAACAAAAAATTCAATTTAAGTTTAATCATTAGTTATTTTCTATTGTTTAAAATAATTATTAGTAATTTAATTTTGAAAATGAATTTAATTTTCATTAATTTAGATTAAATGTAAAGAATTTTTCTATTTATATTTATTAATTGATCTATTAATATATAATAACCATTCCTTTTTCTCTTATTGAAAGTTTTGGTAATTTTTTTGCCTAATTTGGTTTAAAATATTTTATACAAAAATATAAGAGTACTGTTTAATATATCGTGGATATTATTTTATTACTTCCAGCGATGAAGTTTCAGCACAGGGTGAAATATTTAATTGTAATTATTGAATTCACTGAACAAGCTTTCGCATTGATCTAGAGCTATTTTCGAATATGTTACTACCCTTTTACCAATATTTTAACCCTTTCATTAAGTTTTTTGTTTACTTCAATTGAAAATTTCCAAAATTTATATCCTAATTATTAGAATCTAATAAATAATTTCCTTACTCATCCAAATAATGTTATAAATGAATAAGTTTTATATGCTTGTTTATATCATATATAATACGCATGAATTTGGCTGAAAAAGTGGCTGTAAGTTCATCGCTGATTATTTCATACCATCGGTTATTAAAATGCATTGATTTTAGTAATTTTGGTTAGGGTTTACACTTCATAACAGACGTCATTTCATAACATCGGTCTTTAATTAACATTAGTATTTATAGGAATGGGTTTTTATTTTCACATTTAGTTCATTTCATAAATTGGTACTTAATATGATCGGTCTCTGAGTGTATTGAATTCATATATATCTGATATCAAGGATTTAAGTGAATTATATTTCTAAATGGTATCATCCAAATGATGATATAAGTTGTGTATAATATAAATAATTTGTCTCAATCTTTAATTACAGTCTTTTTATATTCTTGTAATCCGGATGACATATATTTTTCATCCGTATTGTTGAAAGTGAAAATGTTTTTCATCCGATGGTAATCTGTAATTCGTCCCAACAATACATTCAGTTCTCAACGCTTTGTTTAATGCATAGTATTATATTTCATTCAATCAAATATCAAAGCATTCGATTCGTACGAAGGCTGACAATACTGTTGGGACTAATAGCAAACTAGTTTCGGATTGAAAGCATTTGAAATGTCAACAATACGAATTAAAAGCAAATTTCATTATGACTAAAAGGAAATAAAAAGACTGTAATATTACATTACTAATAATACATTAAAAGCTATATTTTATAGATTATTATTGACGTAACGGGAGTGACGGGAGGGAACGGGAGCGAGCAAAAATTTTGGTCAGGGGATTGAGAGGGAGTGAAAAATTTTGACCCGGGAAAGGGAGGGAACGGGATTGAGAATTTTAGCTAATTTGGGTCCTAATTATATGCGCAAGTCAAAAAAATCTATACATATATATCATTATTTTTATAAGAAAGGAAAGTGTTTAAATTAAGTAAACAAAACTAATCAATAATTCTCAAAATGTTTAGATCTGAATCATATCTTGCTAAAAATTAAAATGATTTATATGACCTTTGCTCTTGGTTAATGCATAAAACTGGTCAGTGCACTCATTAAGTATAACAAAATGTTTTTAACTATTTGGCTCTTGTGACATGCCTTCTTTAGGTAATCGATTGTCTTTTATACATTGATTATTGTTTCGATTGAATAACAATTACATAACGTATAACATCTAATGAATCATTTGCTTCACTTCAAATAATTGACATATTTTTTTGTAAAATCTCACAAAATTCAAAATTTGTTTTAGACATAAATGAAATAATTAAGGTATTATGTGAACAACTTAAGGTTGCAGTGGATGCAAAATATAGTAAAGGTCGAAACCATTGTTTACACTTTTCCATTGGTTGAGAGCAATATTCGACCTCTACTCTATTCTCCATCCCCTGCAACCTAAAGTTGTTCACTCAATAAACAAATACTGTACTCATTTTTAATATTGAGTACAGATTTTTGAATGAATTTATTCTCATTTTCAATGTTATTATATCTTAAAATTCAATATTTATATTGTGATGCATTTCAACCACTGTTTTTTCAGGCGCTATGAAAATGATTGAGCGCATTCCGAGCGCTAATGACTAAAGTGTTCTTCTTTATAATTGAATAACACTTAATTATGTTAACAAACCTTTGTCAAAAAGTGTTACCTAATTAAACAAAACATACATAATGTTTAAATTATTAAAAAGTTAGAATAATTAGAAAAAAGTTAAACTTAAGAAAGTTCTTTTCAAAAGTGTCAAAAAGTATGCGCACTTATGCGGGTTTAAGCACACAAATCCGCCATGATTCTCGTTTAAGCGCATATATGCTGTAAAGTGCATCCATACGGTAAATATATTTTATATCTATGAAATGCAGTTATAACTTAACATTATAATTAACAAGATGGGTTAGTAAAAATCATCATATTCAAATATGGCAACTTGAATATTTTAGGAAAAACTACCTTGAATATAATCACACAAAATATAAATAAATACAATCATTATATTAAATGTTAACTTTTAAGTTAAAATAAATTTGTGTTTAAAATGTACTAAAATTAAAGTTTTAAAATCGTATATTAGGCATAGATGGCTAAAGGCGATCGGTCCAGGGGGTATTACCCCCCCTGGACCAAAAAATCCTCAACAGACCTAGTGCTTGTTCATAGACGTAATGGTAAAAGTTTCAATGGTCCAGGGGGGTATTTTCAAAATTTTGCCTCTCAGGGGGGTAGTATTTTGAAATACCCCCCCTTTTAGCCATCTATGATATTAAGTAATGTGAAACAAACCATTATTTGCAGAAACAGCTGAATTTGATGCCTGTTCTTCTAAGTCAATGATTTCTAAGTTCAATGAAGAATTTGAAATCTCTTTTCCAATAATACCCTTCAGATAAATTATTAAAAATACAATTATCAAAATCAATAAAAATGTAACAAAAACGTTTCCTAATATGACACCAATTGAAGAGCTTGAAACTTGATTTGGCTTCGACTCAGATTCTGTATTATTTAAAGTAATAGTTGCTTGGTGTTCTTCGGGACCAAATGTTGAATATACTTGATTAATTGGAATTTTTGATGAATTATCAAACCTATTATACATTCTTCAGAAATGGTACAGTAAGAAGCACACCATGAACAATTAAATGGATCTTCAGTACAATATTCATAAGCTGTATAAACTGAACAGGAAGCAAATGGGAACTTAATTAATTGATTTCCAGATATTATGTACACATTTTTTTCATTGTTATCAAAAGTTGGATTTGCTCGAATCGACTGACTAAAATATTTCTTTTTATATAAATCTTTAGGTAGAGTATCGATAATAATTTTGGATATTTCACCAGAACCTGTTCCAATAACAGCGACTGTTCTTTCATTTTGAACGGCGACCGCTAATGAAGTATAATGACTAGTCGTTGATTCAAATAAATATTTTCCTACTAAAGGTTTATTAGTTCCGATATAAGTATTGATGTCATTTCCGCAGTGATCGTCAACTGTAATATTTATAAGATCACATGTTCGTTGGGGTTCTGCTATGTACTTTACAGTCTTCCAAACTCCATGCTTTCCTTTATTGCACTGTTGTTCGGCTTCATTAAATGCTGTATTAATTCGTTTTATAGTAAATGCACATAAAGTAGAAAAATATGTCTTTTCTTTGTAATCAAAATCTCTTAATGAAAGTGTTTTATAGATGTAATTCGATCCAGACTTAAGGGTACTCATAGAAACGAAGAGTGTTTCTGACTCATTTTTGTGATTAATATTTAGCCTCTTGTACATTCTTGGACCAACTTTTCCGAAAAAAGCGGTGATTATTATTAAATCCTCATTATTCAAATTTTTTGAATTATTACAAATGAGCGGTAATTCCATGTAAGATTTGAATTGATTGTCTTTTTGACAGATTCTTATTAGTTTAGGCACATATTTGTCTCCCAAAAGACTCGCCTGATTTGAAATAACATATGAAAACTGTGAGTGATTGAAGCCATAGATATATTTTATGTCAAATGTCTTCTTATAGTTTGGGTCCATATCAACTTTAGTACCGGAGTTGTTTACATAATGAGCCAGCTCGAAATTGCCTTTAATTTAAATTAAATTAATTTTAATTATTGTAAAAAGATTAAGATTTTATCTGAACAAATTTCATTATTTAATGATATATTCATTTAAATATTATTTATATTTTTGAAATGAAATCATTATAAGTCAATGAAATTTAAAATTGATTAGAAAATCAAATAGAATACAATATAATAAATATATGTTGAGTTCTGAAATAAAATGTTTCTTAAAATTGATATAAAGATTTGAATTCATGTTTATTTTGATTTCTAAGTTTTGAAGACCTTTAAATTAGAATCCGAACAAGTTAGGATGTTCAATTCCCTTCCCTTTTCTATTCCTTAGACAAATTTCCATAAGATTACCTCCTTTTTCCATGTATTTGAAACCTTATTCCCTTTCCTCATTTCTTTGAAAAATTTCTTTAAGGGAAACGGAGCCCCTTATTCATTTAAGGATTCCCTTATCGGAGTCAGTTTTGAATCGTTCGCTGAGTAATTGTATTGCAAACAAAATATCACTTATTTTATGGAAAACCTCTGAATAAGAAATATATAGAGAACTGAAGATATAAAGTGAAAGAATTGAAGAGAGAAAAATAATATGTGATATTTGCCTAAATTCATGATCTATTTTGTTTTAATACTATTCTATACTAAGCTTTACTATTCTATTCACTACTAATTTGATTGTCAATCAGATGGCTGTTAGGAAGACCGACTGTGCGATCAGATGAAATTTGGAAGAGAAAAATAGGTAATATTTCGTAATATTGAAGAGAAATAATTATAATGCAGTGAATAGTGAAGCAGAAAACGGATTACATTTACAATGAATGAAAAGTGAAGTAATAATCTATTCATTCAGTACAAGTCATGGGCATAAACTGAATGAACAAATAAACATGCGTTAAATATATGCCATTTTAATTACTCACTATTGGAATAATATTACAATTTGAATATATTTTAGTAGACATTTTAACACTGTAAAGTCAGCCATTTAAAGTTTGATGTCTACCCAATTGAAATATAATGACTATCAACTAAAGGCGCGATATTATAAATAAATAAAATATTAATTTTCTATAAATTAACATAATAAAAATTTTTAAAACTGATGTAAATATGTTTTATTAAAAAGCCTTGTTTTATTACTAAGAATTATAAGAATAAATTTATAAGTAAAATATCTATAGTTTAAAAAAATAGAATAATCTAGATGCTTTGGTGTTTGGTTTAAATAATAAGAAAAGTTTTTCTTAATTTAATACAACAAAAGAAAATTGATTTCTTTTTAAAATATTTCTTTTAACAAATTGTTTATATTTTGTATTAAAGTAAGACCTTTATATCTAATTTAATCTATTTTTAAAAACATTAATATTTCTTAATTCGACTCATAGGTACAAAACACATAAATCATGCAAACCCTCTATAAGTAAATAAAATAATAATTTTCTACAAATTACAGTAAATGACAACTATTTTTAAGTACAAACAATTTTAAGGAACTAATAATTTTAAGTTGCCAACTAGATCATCTTGTTAAATCGATACATTGATAATTTTGTGAATTAATAAATATATTTAATTAATATATAAATTATGATGTTTTATATCATATAAATTATTAATTTAGTTTTTTTATTTTTAAAATGCAATAACTTATCTTAATTTCATATCTTTTACCAAATAATTGAATTATTTTTAAATTTATTCAAATGAAGAGACTTTTTTGTTTAGCTCACATTTTTCACAATATTTATTAATAAAATTCATTTGTAGTGAAAACTATAATTTTCATTTAAATTTATTTAAAAAACATCGCTTTAATATTAATTTCTTGTTATATCAAAACAACGCTAATACTATTCGTACAATAGAGTACCCTTGTTAAATCGAATTTTGTTAAATTGAATTTATTTAACAATAAAATACTCCAAGGGGCGGCCGGTGATATAAGGGAACTTTGTTATACCGAGGTTCTTGTTGTATTGAGTCTTGTTAAATTAAGGCCTAACTGTATATTTTGCATAAAATTTCTTATTATGAGATAAAATTGAAATCAATTAACCAAAATTGGGTTTGAGAAAAAGCAATGAAATACTTTTGATAATATATTGTAATTGAAGTAAATACTTGTTATATACTTAAGAATATTCTGTTAAACAGTCGAGTGATTCATTTGATTTGACAAATAAAAGCATTAATAGATTCTCATAAATATTATTTCTTTAAGTTCATTGAATCAGGAATTAAAGGCTGATTTGGAAATGCCCCCTACGGCCGATGGAATTTGATAAAAAGAAGACCATGATTAAAACCTTAAAGTCAAACTGAATTTTAATCTGTAATCAAAAAGTGCGTATGGCCACTCTAACCACCAAAAAAACAATGGGCAAAATCTTTGAAAGCTGTCTTTAAAAAGCTTTCAAAAGAACAAACAATTTTAAACTTTAGCAAGATGATTATCAATCAGTAATATTAAATAGAAAGTGTAAAATAATATTCAACTTATGAATAAACTCATATAAAATCAATAGAGATTTTATAAACATTTTGTATTACTCATCAGTATAAAACATTGGTAATCATCTTGCTAAAGTTTAAAATAAATCTTTTTTTTGAAAGCTTTTTAAAGATAGCTTTCAATTATTTTGTTCGTGGTTTTATTGGTGGTTAGAGTGGTCTCACGCTAATTTTGATTACAGATTTAGTTTCAGTATGACTTAAAGATTCTAACCATGGTCTTCTTTTTATCAAATTCCATCGGCCTGTAGGGGGCATTTCATAGTGAGCAAAAATAAAGGACACTAAAAATAAAAGGAAATAAGTTGTTTATATTTTTAAAAAAATTTTGTGCTGACTGAAATATTAATGATACAATTTCCCCGCTCTGGAAATAACAAGGCATATAAAATGGCGTATATATTCATAAATAAAATTGAATATATGAATTAATTTAAAAATCAGGTCATATTATTTACTAGATAAAATTTTAGTAAATTAATTTAATTTTTAAAAATCATACCTTCTTTAATTTTACGACTAGAAATAGTTGGAGGACTGTATTGAAGAGGTCTCTGGTCATATCCGTGCGCCACATATAATACATCTTCAGATGAAGATATGGAGGGCGCAAAAAAGGCAACACTCGATGATTTACTGCCAACAAAATTCAATGTATTATTCGCTGAACCAAATAGTTTAGCCTTGGTGAAATTATTAGCATTAGCTAAAAAACACATTCCTTGATAAACTTTGCCACAAGCAAATAAATGAGTAAAATTTGCGTCATATTTCAACAAAAGAATCTGGTTGTCATTATCGGCTAGATTAAAGTATTGTCCAAGGTCAAATGGTGGCGGCAAAAAGTCTTTATTGTCTTCGATTGGTCCTGTATTGAATTGATCAATGATTGTAAGATTAGATGATAATCGATAAATGGCATTCCGGGCTCCCACTATTATTTCATCGTTTTGTCGGTTAACAATAACATTAAACACAACTGAATTAAATTTTATACTTTTGATTTGTTCTATAGATTCAGACGAAACGTTAAACACATTACAAAAGCAAACAAAATAAAACAATTTTATAGCCAAAGAAGTTAAAGTGTGAATAAAGTGAATATAAGTTAGTTTATTCCACACAAAGAAAATATTATAAAAAGACATTTTTTATTAATTAATACAAGAGTTTAATTGTTTTGCACTTAAATAATAAAAATGAATTCATAAATATTTTCGGCACAACTTTTAAAGATAATTCTTATAAAATCTGTAATATAATCTAGTTTTTACCATAATTATCTTTCATGGTAATTTATAGAATTACAAACATTTTATTATATAATATAAACCAACTCTTTAAATGACTCAATTTTATACAAAACTTTATTTCATTATAATTTTTTTCATAACAAAAACATTTACTTAACAAAAAGGAATTTTTTCATTACATCTTTATGTGTAATTATAACTTGTTAATTGAATATCATGTATGTAAAATTAATTTTGTTTATTTAATGTCTTTCAAAAGGACTTACTTTTGTGTGGATTTACTTGTCCTGATATATGTCAATTGCTATATATCAATCCATACAATTGCAATAACTTTGAGAGGTCATTAAAGACAATCTAGATTAGCTCCTTGGTGCACTTAATTCAACCCAAAAATACTATTAATTTAAATGAAAATAAGTCTTATATAAGTTTAATAGAAGTGATTCTAATATTTTTGTATTTAATTTAGATCTCATTCAACATAAAGTCATTCAAATCATAGAGAAACCCTTCAAATGTCAAATTAATAGTTGCGATCAGAGTTTCAGTAAATCCGACGAATTGTTTGATCATATTTCAAATGATCACAAATAAGTATTCCTTTTTTGAAACTAAATATAATTTGTGTTCAATCAAAATATTGATTGTATTTAATCTTTAATTAAAACTTTGGCTCATTTTATAACATATTTTAATTATGTATTTTATCTATATTTTATCAATAAACTAATTTATTAAAATTTTAATATAAATACATATTAAGAATATAAAAAACTGATATCATTTAACACAACTGAGCCTTCATTCTTACTCTACTGCGAAGCCCTTTTAATAAATTATATAAATCAGCTCAGCATAAGAGATAAAAAACAGTATTTTTAAAATATTATTTCTTATTTAGTCAATTGGTTT
>JAQFZM010003169.1:0-11631 GCA_034695785.1 Galumna obvia
TATTAACTGATAGTAACCGATTTTGATGTCTAATAATAAAATGAACAAAAATTGTCTTTTTTTGTCTGCTATGAACACTGTGTGTTATGAACAAATTTCCCTTGCATCTGACCATTCATAACAGACAGCTTTTACTGTAGTTTAAATTAATTATATTAATAATTAAAATTCTAAAATTTTACTCGGTAAGAATAATAGATATAATCGAGTTTTAGTTAAATATGACAAAAAAATATTAAATTTTTATTAATAACCTTGCTAAATCAATTCCTGTAGGGGGTTACAGGAATTTTAATATGAAATTCCTGTTAATGTATAAAAGTCGTTCCCATTGACAAATGGATTACATTTTATATAAAATCACATAATTATGAGGTGAATAAAAGTTTTTACTTATTTGTCATCTAATCGTTATTTTTGTAAATATATTGATGTTATTAAAAATTTTATTAAAATATCCTAAATAATTACAAAGATCTCTAAAATTATAAAAAAAATTTTAAAAAATAGATCATTTTTAGCTAAAATCGGGAGTAAAAAGCCAATTTTCCCAATTTCAGCGGTTTTTATAAAAAAAACCTTAAAAATCGGGAAAATAAAACTTAGTAAAAACTAAAAAGAGCCTTTTCTTGGTATAAAGTAAGATATAATATAACTCCCTAGGTCTATTCAAAGTAAATTTTTTCGGAAAATCCCGATTTATCCTAACTCTGGTTATCGTATACTCTGTTTCAAAACTAAATAAGACATCATAACATGCTATATCTCCTATACTACTTGATAAAATTTAATGAAAATTGGCATGAATATAAATCAACCCGGCTTGTTAAATATTAGTTTAGAATTTTGATTATCATTTTTCATTTAAAGCGAATGAATAATTTTTTCTAAAAATCATTTTAAGTAAAGATAAAGAATATTTTTATATTAAATTTTATAAAAGTTACAAAATAATATTGTTAGATCTTTTATATTTATTAAATATTCAAACAAGATCACTAATTAAATGATAAAGATTGCTATTTAACATTTTTATATTTATCTAAAATAAAAAAATTGATATTTGAATTATCATAATTTTTTTAATTTCTTTGATTTTAATGATGATTTCATTTTAGAGCGAATTACAAATTATTTATCTTAAAGTTTACAGAATTAAAATCGGATAAATAAATTTTGAACAATTTCCAAAAGGGTGGTTTTTAAGCATTTAAATTTTTTTATTATTATTGTCCTAGTTAGTTTTGGAACTTGTATGCTAATACTAAAAAAATATTTTATACATGGCCCGATGAATATTTTAATGATTTTTTAAAAATAAAATTAAAGAGCAATAAAACTGAGTAATATATCCTAAAACCACCAGGACAATCTCTAGTTTTTGAAATATATTTTATAATCACTAATTACTAATTAGGGTTCGAATAAACTATTATTATGTAATTTTCTTCAAGTTTTTACTCATAATAACATAACGTTCTTTTGGTACTATTGTTTATTTGTGTATTTATTCCGAATGACAGACATTTTATTGTTATTCAAAAAATGTTAGAAAAATCATAAACTCAACTATATTTTATAAAAATTATTATAATTCATATATTTTTCTAAGATTATGACCGACATAATAGGGTTTCCAATAGTGTTGTTAAGCCATCTTGCAACATTGCAATAAAAACTCAAGAAAATGTGTTCACATATGAAAAACTTTATATTTTAATAGATTTCTTCTAATTTATTCCAGAATTGAGTAAAATTGAGTACAATTTGATTTGGGGTATAAGTTATACCGTATAACATAACATAGATATAATGTATAATATGCTTCAAAACAAGTTTCGTTCTTTAAGCTTAAAAAGATTTAGTTTTGGGAGAAATTTATAAATAAAAAAATATTGAAGACAGGGATGGTTAGAGAGGTTTTCCGGAATACCCCTTTTCTAAAAAAAAAGAAAAATAACCTTTAAATTTGTAAATCTTAACATTATGTATATAGAAAAACACTGTTTGTCGAGTGCCCACAATACCCATTACCACCAAAGATTATAAAGTCTTAGAATCGAAATTTTTAGCCAACTCTAATTGAAACAAATTTTTAAAAATTGTTGAACACTTTGATGGCATCAAATAAATGATATATAAAGAGAAAAATAAGCCATAATTTATATTAGAGATACAAATCGGACCGAATTGGGTCTAATTTATATGATGTCTTAACTTTAAAATATCAACTGATATGTTGACAAACATTCTTCAGCTTAAATCAACTCAAGTGGTGTTCCTCTTGTTATTAGTTAAAAGATGAAAAGATAGCAAAGAAAAGACATCGACAATAAACGTAATATTTAAAATGTGTGGGAGTGTGTGTCAGCACAATTTCTCATTAAATAAAAAAGATAACTTCCTTTAGATTTGTTCTTAAGTTTGAGTCCTTTAATATCTGAAGATTGAATTCAGAGTATCCCCTATTGAAAGGGTTATAACTCCTTTGGCGATGGCTATCAAAGTACTAGAATTAGATTTATTAAGTGTTAGTTTTATTGTAAAGAAAAGGTCTTTTTGAAAAAAGCAACAAAATAAACTTTGAACTTTTCTTTGATATTTTCAAAATATTAAACATATATTTGAAAACTGTTTTAAAAATATTGAGATTAAAAAGATTTTTTGAAATTTTTTAAAAGGTGAAGATGTATGACCTCTAATGGTCGCCCAAATACTCAATTTTTTGGTATTTTTGAGTAAAATAAATCAATTCAATAAATATCAAAATTTGTGAACATTTTTAGAATATAAACTTTGGAATATAGAGTCAAAAACCGATAAAATATCACTTCTAAAGACATTTTAAGCATAAAATGGATTAATGTATAATACATGTAAGGTATCTTTCAATGAAAAGAAATATATTACGTATTCCTCAACTTTTTTAATTAATTTGAGTTAACGCTATTATAAAGTTTATATATTAGCCAAGAGTAAAGAACTTTAGCATCACTACAAAAGTGGTTTATTTAAATTATAATCAAAAATATTAAGGATTGAAAAAAAATGAACGATTAGTCCAATAATTTCATACATTTAGACTAAAAAGTACTGAATTTAGTGTCGAAAACTTAAGAGTTGACCAGTAATTGATTGTAAATGTATTTCAACAATTATTATATCATTAGTTTGTTTACTAACCATAAGTAAAATTTATCATTAGCTCAATAATTGGGACAATATTTATAAGAGTAAAGTTTTGATCAATAATTAATCGGATATTTTTCAGTTAAAAGCAAATTGAATGCAAACAAACGATTCATATAAACATCTTATGTATGGCTTTAGTTTCAATTAAAATGATCTCAATTTGTTTGTGAATTGAATTTCAATTAATTAATTTTTGTTTAATCAAATAAAGTGCTTATATTTTCAATAAATAACTTAAAGTTAATTTGATTTGAATTTGATTTTTAAAATAATCCGATTTCTCTTTAATTAAAAAGTGAAAAGAGTTGACATTTGAGTCTCTCCTAATTTTTACGGTTTGATCAGTCATTCATTTGAAAGAAACTCAATTCATATCTCTTTCATTGTTTTTCTAATATTTGAATAAATAACTTATCAATAGATTAATGAAATGATTGTAAAATATACAGTAATGTGCACAATAGCTCAAACAAAGTGTCCTTATTAATAAATATTATGAATTATTAATGTTTTTATAACTTTTATAAGAAAATTTACTTTATCGACAATTATTTTGGAATCATCTGACACATCTTAACAATTCATATGATTTAGTTACATTATGTAATTTTCTTTTAGATTTCCAAGATTTCCAATAGTTTGAGTTAATTTTGAACAAGATCGATTAGAACTTTCGAAACTTTAAAAGCTAAATTTTCCTAAACTAGTGGGAATTTCGAAAAACAAAAAAAATGTATCAAATTAATTTTAATCTAGTTTATAAAAAACTTAAAAATAAATTATTTTATTTTAAAACATTTAAAAAATAGAGCCATTTACCGATTGAGTAAAGTACCTCGGTAAAATTAAAATTCTTTAGGATATATTATTTGAGAACTATTCTTTTGATATCAATTTTCGTTTTCACATGTTTTATATCACAAATCGTTTACACATTTTATTTTTAATTGAATTTTTTGTCGATTACACCGATATTTTTATTTTAATTAAATTTAATTTAATAAAATTTGAATGTAAACAATACAATGATTTTCTATAAGTTTTTAATAAAAGTTTAGCACAAAAAATCAATTTTAAATTAAAATTTTTAATATACTCTTTAGAAACTCAATAAAAACCCATCAAATTCTTAATTTAAACCATTAGTTAACACAACCGATAGTTTACTTAACTGATTATGATTTACAGTTTGTTCATTCATTTGGTGTATAGATTTAAGAATTGTTTAACTAAATTGATTGGTTAACTCAACCTATAAATGACTGTAATACATTTTAGAAAAAAGTGAATTATTAAGAAAATATACTAGGTAATTGAAAGGTATTTCATGGACTTAAAATCTAGACAAAACCTTATTTTTAATTAAAAAGTAATCTTGTTATAATTAATATTTCAGGAGATAAATGAAAGAAACCGGAGTTATCTTTTTTACACACAACTGTATCTAAGAGTTGGGCAATAAATCATTTATAGAGTGTTAAGTCTAACTCAGAGTTATTGAATTCTTAATATTCATATTTTATATTATTCACACAATATAAAGTACCATGGTATTTCATACAGTCATTAGGAAATAGTATTTTTAAGATAACAATAAAGAGAATTGTAGTTAATAATGACTTCACAATAATTTCACAATTTTTGTTTGAGTGGAAAGAGAGGGAGAGATCGAGAAAAAGAGAAATCTAAGGTCGAGTACAACAAATTTCTTGATAAAAGTTTGTTCTAAAAATAAAGCAATCATTTGATTTTGAAGTAAAAATTGGTTTTAAACTAAAAAATTTTAAGAACAAATGTATAATGAATTTTATTATTAAAAAATATCAGGACTTATGAAGTAAAACTAACCTGCTTACAGTTATTCTATTACAATATATCTTAGAGGATATAAAATAGATTCCATTTTACTTTTAAATTATTAACAAGATTCTAAATGTAAATTCAAAGGTTAGTTAAATTTTAATATACAAACAGAATATTAAAAACTTGAATTCAGTAAAAAATATTTTGTATAAAATATATATTTATCTTTATTTTATAGAAAAGTGTTCAAAATATAGAGTAAAACAAGAGTTTTACTGATTCAAGAATTTACTGATATTTAAATCCTTTCGAAATCTATAAATGAAGTGAAAAAAAGATATGAAATACAGTTCTTTATATCCTTTTCATATAAGAATTTTATTTGAATATTGATTTTAACGACAGTTTTGCGGAAGATTTGAGTGTTTATTCAGTTTATTCAAGTTTATTTAGTCACTCCTTTTGTAAATATTTTTACTGAGATCCGGGACATTTACCCCATTATTAGTTTCTTATTAAAGAATTCAAATTAAATACCAAAAGAGATAAAAAAATAAACTGAAATCGTTTATTATCCCAACATTTAATATGATTTGGATTAATATCTTTTATAAATTGAGTCACTGATAATAATTAGTTATTTTAAGATTAGTTTTAATTTGTTTATCAGACGAATTGCTTTGAATCTAAAAAAATCAATGAAATACTATTGTGTTCTCTAATGACAAATATATCAATAATTTTATGACACTATATTTGGATTTAGTTTTATCTATTATTTCACTTTTTTATGAAAATATGAACTATTTTTAATAAAATGATAAAATTTTGTGTTATCAATATTTGTGAGGTAACATGGTACATTTTTTAATATTATGAATAAGTTCCCACCCGTTTAAAAGTGTTTGACACTATTTAGAAAAAAACTATGAGATTTCTATTTTTTGGGCGAAATTTCTATTCCGGAAAAAAAGTTATTTTAGAAAAATAATCATTTCATATCAATTTTGTTATCATTTTTGCTAAAATTATATTATATTCTAAATCACAAAATTAATACAAAATAATTTTAATTTGAAAATTCGAAATTTAACTCAAATACTAACTCTATTATATTTTAAAACTTATCATGGAATTTTATAATAAAAAGAATATCATGGTTAAATACTTTAGAAAAATCTTATTCAGAATAAGACTCTAACTGTAAACCAATCGATAACAATATACAGTCAAAATCAAAACATGGGAGAAAAATTCTTAAAATGTGCAAACTAAATTAACTGGGATATAGTTGGAATTTTTAAGTTATATTAATATCATTAATTCAATTATTATTCTAGTTTATAAAACTTTTAAAAGTTTGAAAATAACCATGATATTTTTTGAGATATATTAAATTTTGTATAATAAGCCAAAAAAATTTAAATGAATTATCCTCCATGTTTTGAGTTTGACTGTATAAAAGGTTATAACTATTTAATGAGAAAATTTGAAATTACCTTGTAAAATATTAAATTTGACCTAGAATTTAGTGAACATTACTATAAAAATACATTATTAAAGCAATAAATTAATATAAGTTCTGTCCCAAAATTTGCAGCTTTTAATATAGAACCTAGAACACAGAAGTTTGAGGTGTTAAAATTATTCCGGACAGAATATTTTAATAAATCGATGAATATCTTATATGATTTACTTACATTAAACTTACATTTAAGTAAATTTTTAGGTCTATTGTAATTTAATTGAAGATGTCTTTGAGGTTAACTAATTTCTGGGTTTTTCACTAAAATTCAAACATTCAGTGCACTTTGCATTTTACATTTTCAACCTTTTAAAACTGTTAAAAACTGTTAAACTGTTAAAAATTCATAACATTTTCTGATCATAAATGATAGATCACTAATAAAACTTCATATTAGTTCTTCTTTCATTGTTATGATCGCGCGTTTACCTGAGTACTACTTAAGTATACTTATTCTCATTACTTAGTTATAAGTTATAAGGGTTATAACTTATAACCCTTTACTAACAATTTTTGGCTTAAATTAAAGTTTACTACTCATGAATGAAGTTTTGTTTACTTTAGTTTCAAAACTATGAAATACATTATTAAACCATTAAAAGTTTAAAACAATTTTGTGGTCATTCAGACGAAACTTTCTTTTTTGATGAAACAGTTTCTAAAATACATTAATTCTGTGTTTTTTAAAAATAAATCTCAAAATTATTTTTGAAAGAAAAAAACGAATAAATAATTTGAACCCAAATTTATTCACTGTTTTATGTGCTTTAGAGTCCACTTAGAAATGAATTCAATGCAAATAAGAAGATATTAAATAAAAACCCAAATCTTTGTCATTAAGAACTAATGTTATGCAAAGAGAAAGTCAACAAAACAAACAAAAACCTTCTTTTAATTTCTCAGTTCTTTACTTAACATTTATTGATTCAAAACAAACAGATTTTTGGGTTTCGAAAAAAAGTTGTCTTCGAATGAAATTATAATCAAAGCCTTATTCCGAAGTCAACTAATTATAAGGCAAATGACGTAACTTTAAATCAAAGCAGAACTTAGAGAAGCGACGTTCCCATCACTGCTCAGACGCCAATCAAATTTGCAATTCTTGTGAACCTACGCTACTATTCGTTGAAAATAAATCTTTAAAAGCTTTGCCGAAATATATGTCTCGGATAAGACATCGCTGACGGTCACTAAAAACGTTAATTCTTTAGAAATTCCTTTTCATTCTTTACTTAAATGAATTGAAGTCATTTCCGTTCAGTTCATAAATTCTTGTATTCTATTTCATTACATTTCATCAAAGGGTAAGTTTTTTCTATTATTTTCAAAAATATTAAACTTTTAACACATATTCCTATTAATGTTTAATTACTATAAATTCTATAAATGACAGTTATCTTCAGTTAGTCTTTAATAACTATTTATTTAAATATACTGTTTCATCTCATTTAAATGAAACAATTTTTGAATTCCATAAAACTTGAAAAATAATTATTAAATAATTACTAAACATAACCAAACCTTTATTTACTATTTCCTGAATCGTTTTGAGAAACAATAATCAAATAAAATATTCATTTAATCATTAATTTAATGACAAAAAATAATTAGTATTATATTTAATAAAATAAAAGACAAAAATACCCCGAATTGTGATTTTCATAGTATAGTAGAAAATCCTTTTCTTTCTCTAAAAAATTATTAAATAACTTTCATGAAATCTAGAATTTTAATAACTATTAAAGTTAGTCAAACTTAATTAAAAATACTATATGTTACTAGATCATATAAAATAATATTTGTCATAAATAAACTCTACGTTTAAAATATTAGAATTTTAATGTAAACCCATTTTTATTGAATTTTTGGATCAAAATATTATTTTTAAGTTTTTAAAGGAGAAGTTCTCAAAAGTAAAAGTTAAGAGTAAGTAAACATCACTTTACTTGGTTAATTAAAAATTTCATTCGTATAGCAATAAAATTCTTCAAAATAAGTCTTTTGTCACTCATTTATCCATTTCTTAATTCTCAACAAATTTCTGTTCAGTCCTCATATGAAACAGAATTCCTTAAAAAAATAATATAATATAAGGCTTATGAAAGCCTTTTTGATTTTATGATTCGACACTAAAGCCCTGAAGAGGTTCCGAATAAAAATAAACAATAAAATAAAAATGATTTATTGAGTGCGAGACCACACATTTTATGCCACTTCTCAGAGGATATAACTTTTTAAAAAAAAAATTAATCATAAGATTAACTAAAAGATTAATTAAAACTTATATTAGAAATTAAATAAATAATGTTTTCCCTTGAGTAATTCTTATAGGACTACTTTATATTATTCAAGCTTGCTCACTTCTCATCTTTATTGATATTTAGAATTAAAATAATTTTTAATAAAATTTTTTTTATTGATTTTAAAAATTCAAATTTGTTTGAACACTATTTAGTGAAAACTACAAAAAAAAACTTTTATTTGAATTAAATTCAATTATTATTTAAAATCTTAGGATTTTTGTAGATATTAGGAAAGCCTTCATTTGAAGAATTCTCTGAATTGAGTAGAAATGTATTTACTCAGAGTTTGATAAATAAATTCTGTTTTGGATGCGAACAGAATAGAAATAAAGAGATAATGAAAAATGACAAAAGAATAAAATAATTGTCGGACACCATCTGATTAATCAGAGATGTGACACAGAATCCACTAGTAATTGAACTTGATCATTATATTAACGCTTTGTCTATAATCAAATATTTGATTCAATAGAAAAGTTGTTTTCATATTTAATTATTGTTTAAATAAGAATATTTTTTGGGTCATTTCTCAATTAAATTAAACTCAATCTATTAGGCAATGAAAAATTGATTCAATTCGACAGATAGTGAGAACACACTTTTGTGATAAGATATAGAGAATGGAATATTGAAACTGAGGCTCAAAATACTTGTGATATACAGTCATTTCTCGGTTTAGGCTGACAGTATTTAGGCCAAATTCGATTTAAACCACAGATTTTGTTGGCACCAACCGTTCCTAAGGGTTCTATAATGTTAAGCAGGGATGACAAATAGGGGGGGTATTCCGAAATCTCCCCTTGGAGCCAAAAATCGGAAAATACCCTCCCCCTTTGACGAGAGTTAGAGGATCCCCCTAGAGAAAGAGAGGAAAAAAGAGGGGGAAAAATCGTAAAATTAGGCAAAAAAGAGAAAAAATTAAGGGAAAAAAATCAAAAGATGGCAGAAATTTTGAAGAAAGTTAAAGGAAAACTTCAATAAATGCTAAAAATCATCAAAAATCATGCTTTTACGCTCAAATTTTGGTCCTCAAAATTTTGAAAATTTTACAAAATTGCCTTTTTTGCCAAAAATTCTTAGTTTTTTGCATTAATTTTTATAAATTGCGTTAAAATATGACTAAATAAAGTCATATAAGTCAGCATAATCCTAAAAATTGATGTTTTATGTGTTTTTAAGCAATTTAGGGTCATTTTCAAAATACCCCACCCCCTTGGACCTCGGTCTTTTGCCATCCCTGATGTTAAGCTAACTTTATTTAAGCCAATTTGATATAAGCCAAAATTCGATATAAGCCAATAAAATTTAAATAATTGCAGTATAACTTAGATTTTATTTAAGCCAAAAGTAGAAAAACAGGTTTAATCAATTAAAATATTTTTACAAAAAGGGAAACAAAAAAAAAGAATAGATTTTCTTTAAATGTTAAGTACAAAATTAATAAAATAGAAGATGTGTCATTTGAATTAAATGTTAATTAATTTAGTGAATGAACTATAAAATAAAAATGAATTCAATTATAAATGTTATTTCAGTCTTTATGATAGCATTTAAATATCTATTGTATTAAACCAGACATTTATGTATCTAATAAAATCTGTGATTCTGATTAGATAGTATTTTATGAAGAAAAAGTTAAATATTTTGGGAATATATAACTTGGTATTAAAATTTTAAAATATTAGAATTTGATAACTTTTCTAAAGAGTTTTTTGATTATTATTATTCAAATTAGAGAAAGATTTATGTAAACGAGATCAAATTGTTAAATACAATTCATAATAACTGAACTCCTTAATTAATTACTTTTATTATATATTTTAATATAACATTGTTCATAACTCGATTTAAGCCAAATTCGATTTAGGCCAAAAAATTTTGTAGCACCAAAAATTTGCCTAAATCGAGAAATGACTGTATTTAAATGAATTGAAAATTTATCTATAAAATAAAAGTTTAAATTAATGTAATTTTCTTTAGTTTAGACTTGTTCACATTTCCTAATTACTTCTGGATAATATTAGATTGTTTTTATTAATAATTTTAGTGAATTTTAAAAGTAAATTATCGATGTTCATTCTTGGGGACAGACTTTAATACATGAACAGGAATTTTAATATGGAATTCCTGTAACCTCTTACAGGAAATTTCAGGCGGCTTATGGTTACGAGTGGTTACCGATCACTCAATGGGTGACTATACTGACTCATATTAAAGTTTTAATTAGTTAAATTATAATTATAAAATTTTCTCGGTAAAATTAATAGATTTAATCGAGTTTTACTTAGTTATAACAAAAAAATATTAAATTTTTATAAAAAAAACCTTGCTAAATCAATTTCTGTATGGGGACAGGAATTTCATATTAAAATTCCTGTATTCTTACAGGAAATTTCAGGCCGAATATGGATACGAGTGGTTACCGATCACTCACTGTGGGTGACTATACGGATACATATAATAGTCTTAATTAATTATATTTATAATTATAAAATTTTACTCGTTAAGAATAATAGTTTAAGTTGAGTTTTACTTAATTATAACAAAAAATATTAAAGTTTTATTAATAACTCTGCAAAATCAAATCCTGTATGGGTTAAAGGAATTCTATATAAAAATTGCTTTAATATTAAGATAATTATTATAGTTATTCTTAATAAAAAGAATTATTAAAATGTGTCAATTAATTTTATAAAAATATTTTTTGAAATTTGCCAAACTATTTGACCAGAGTCATTTTATAATTATAATATCTCAGTTAAATATATCCCACTTGACCATTCCTAGTCATCTTGTATAATCTTAAGG
>JAQFZM010003170.1:0-11630 GCA_034695785.1 Galumna obvia
CGTGTCCACGCAGTAAATGACACAAAACGAAGTTTTATTTAATAAACAATTTATTGATTTAACTGAATTTAAAATACTCGTAATTCTTATTATTAGAAATTATAGCACTTATATTGACTTTTCTCTAATATTAAAAAAGGTGATGCTCACTCTATTAAGACTAGATTAAGAGTGAGTATTATACGAATGTTTTTAATATAAGTTCAGATGAATATTATTGATTCATGAAAGGAATTATGACTAATAATTAGTAATGAGTGGGAAATTCCTTTACATCTCCACCACAAAATGAACTTATAATAAAAAAAACTAAAAATGAAATGAAATGATAAGAAATAATAAATTTAGTTTTAAATCAAAATAAGTATAATTTATAAGAAAAGAACACAAAAAAAATTTAAGAATTTTCTATTTTTCATATTTTGGATTTTTCTTTACTTGGCTTTTAGGACGAAGTGAACGTTTTCTTTGTCTTGCAAGAAAACCTGCTTTACCGCCTCTAAATGATGGATAACTTCTGTTTAGAGTCTTTGGTTTAGTGTTTACTTGAACTGGAGGTAATGGTTGATCAGTTGGTTGGGGAGAGACGGGTTTGGTTTTAATTCTTTTAATCTTTCTATGGTTGAATTGTCTTTAATGTCTCTCTTGTTGACAACAGAATCTTTTCTTTGAGTTTTCTTAAAAAGGTTTGATTTTGAGGGTCTTTGACAAATTATTGGTGACGTAAATGGTGATTGAGTTATAGGATCGCCGGTTATAGAAGGTGTCGGGTTAATTAGACCTGGAGTTTTGACTTGAAATATTTCTTCAATAGTCTCTTCAGGTATTCATTTCCGGTGATCGAGGTTGAACTGACTCAGTCTGTTCATCTAATTGATTGAAGTCAATGTCAATGTCTTCATTATCGTTGTTATCATTGTTTATAGGGTCGAAATCCATATCATTTTCGGGGTTTATTGATTGACTTTCTTGACTTTGCGTTCTTCGACTTCGAGTGCTTTGACTGCGATTCAGAATTGTGTCTAATTTTATTAATTGATTAAATTTTTCATTAATTTCTTGTTTTTCTTTTTCTTTTCTTTTATTTTCTTCAATTGTGAATAGTTTTGCAACTGATTTAAGGACAACGGGTGGGATTTCTATACCCTTTTCACATCCCTTTCGATAAATTCTTCCCATTTCATGACTATTTTCGTCTAAATTTTCGAATTCAGACTTCTTGTCGGGAATCAATTGCAATTCAGTTTGAGTTGACAACAATTTTAAGAGATTTTCGTATTTTTGTTTATACTTTTCTGTGGGATTATTGGGTCCTAAAATAGTGACACACAATTTTGTCAATTCAAAATATAATTCAATTATCTTTTCTCTCAAATCATTGTTTGTTTTGTGGATCAAGTGCTGATCTCTTCGAAGTCTTTTGATTTCTTGTAATAATTGTTTATTCAATGATTTATACCCTTGCATTTCAGCGATTTCGTGTTGTAATCCATTGTATAGTTGAGCCCATTGTTGTGGTTTAATTCGAAGTTCTTGATTACTGTTGGGATCAATATTAGGATTTAATTTCATTAAATATTTCTTCGCTTCTTCGTCAACGATATGACATAATTCTTCATCAGTCATAAGTTCTCTATTGATATGCATAAAATATAGGGCTCTATGTTTATAAATAAAGTCTTGAAAAGTATTCACTCTTTTATCCAAATTACTGTTTTCCATTTCTTTAGGAATGTAGACATTAGTAGCCTTTTCTCGAATATTTATAGTCTCAATTTGTTGACCAGAGATCTCAATAGTTTCTTCTAAGAGTTTATTCAGTCGAGACTTACTAATGTTTGTATCATTTGTTAGTGATTCCAGACTTTCAAGATTTGTTTGATTTGGAATTACTTTTTCATCTAATTCTGACTCAATATCACTCCAAGTGTGGATCAATTGAAGGGTCGGTTCATCTTCTTTTAATACATTTTCTTCGTTATCGGTTTCTGTGTCTCTTAATTCATTAGATTCCGGTGGAGAACTCGAAACTGCCATTTGTTGATAAAACTTTATCTTATTTTTGAGCCATATTTGACAAGATTCGGTATGTTCTTCGTTTTCAGAGTAAAAATAGAGATCTTTACATAAGCATTGGCCGACATACCAACTGATTGACTGAAGATTTCTTGAGGTTAAATATTGACACTCTTGTAATTTCAGTTCTTGTCTGTTTCCACAATTAATAAGAGGACAGATAATGGCCTGAATATCCATTAAATAGAGAAGAGATCGATGTCTGAGTTGTTTCATAAAACAAAAGTCATGAATCACTGGATGATAAACAGAAGTCTTCTGTTGTGATGACTTTCTTTTGTCTGAGTTTTTGATACAACGACGAGAGTCATAAACAGCGATTTTCTTACAATAAATACAAACTAAACGATTCTGAATATTTGATCCTGAAAATCGTCTTTCTTCCGGATTGAGTCTAAACCAAATGAGATAAGACTCAAACTCTTTGACATATCTATTGAAGAGTCGTTTTTGATTTTCTATTCGGATTCGATTCCAATAATTTGTAACTCTATTGGGGATTTGAAAGACATAATTAACCGGAACTTTAAAGCGTTTAAAATAGTCTTGTTTAAATAGATGTTTTCGTATGGGAGTGTCTCCTCTTCCTGTTCTGAGATCTAAATCTTTGCACTCATAATCGAATAATAGGTTAACCAAAATTTTGAGGCCATCATATTGACCGCCTGTTTTGAGGTCATCTCCTATCTCTTCATATTTTGGAATACATTCGATAAAATATTTGTCAATAGGTATTGAAGTGGAGAGACATTCATAGGTTAAAAAGTCTTTGGGACCTGACTTATGGATAAACTGAAGGAATGCTTGAAAAGAAGGCAATTCTTCAATCGTTTCATAGCGTCGTTTCTGTTGTGGATCTAAAGTGAATTCTTTAGGGACCCATCGTTTTCTTTTTGGTTTAGATTTCTTTGAAATGTCTTCTGATTGTGTTTGCGATGTTTGGCCTTCTGTTGGTATCCATTCGGGATCCGTTTCAGGTATTTCATCGACTTCTGAATGAGTCGGTGTTTCATCGATTTTAGTGGTCATCGCTTTTTCTTTAGTCTTTTGTTTAGTCTTTTTAGGCATTTTAATCACTTAATATTATTTAATAAGTTTTTGATTAAAATCAGATTAAAAACAATTGAAAACAAAACAATTTTTACAACAGTTTGTTATGACTTATGTGTCAAACTATGAGAAAACTTGTGTTTAAACATTAGGCCAATCACTGGCTTTTAGTCAATAGTGCGCACCAATGAAATGTGAGAATAATATTGTTATTACTAATACGTACTATAGATCACATGTTTTCTTTGTTAGTATTTTTGCGCCTTTTTGTTGGCTTTAGTTTTTGTTTATTGTTTTTGTTTTCATGAGTTAATTGTTTTGTTTTAATTGACTTCAAATAAAAATGAAATTCAGTTAAATTAAATATTTATAAAAATTAGAGTTTGATATTATTAATTGTTGTTTATTTGGTTAATTGGTAATTATGTTGTGATTGTTTTATTAATAATTTTAATTTTAATCATATATTTTTCTCTAGAAATGAGTTTAAATTTAAAGTCATTGAAAAATTGGTATATTTTTTTTTCTAAAATAAAGGATTTAATTATTGATTATTTCTTTTTTTTTAAAATAGGATTTGTTTGAAATAACGATTAACTAATTGGGCTAAATTTTAAGGCTTAACTTCATATGGTTTTATTTATTTTAATTAATTTGACTTTAAACCAATTGTCATTAATTTATTTTCGTTGTTTTTGTGACTTATTTTAGACTCTTTTCACGACTTAATTGAAGTCATTTTCATTTATTGATGTGTAAAACGTTTTGAAAACGTTTCACTATTTGTATATAAAAACACATAAAAGTTTATTTGAAGGGATTTACATTTAACACAGACTTTAATTTTGATTTAAATTTTATTAATGAATTTAAAATTAGAGTAAATAGTGATTATTGTCATTCATGGTCTTAGAAAAGATATTGTTTTACAGTTTAAAAAGCAAAAGAAAAGATATCAAAATATTTAAACATTAAAACGTTTAAAACATTTAAACACTTAAACAATAGGACAGTTATATGTTATGAATTAATGAGTAAATGGTATCAATTGTTAATAATATTAATTGTTGTTATTGTAGTTATTATGGTTTTGATTGTTGTTATTCTGTTTAATAGTTTCGATTTTCCTTTTAAAATCAGTGGAGTTTTTCTTTAGCTCCTTATACTTAGTTTGGAGGCCATTTTGATCTTGGTCTTTTGAGTTACAGACTTTTTTCTTCAAATGATTTTCTATAAAATTCCCTTGAGGCATTTTTAGGCAGTATTGAAGGGATTTTAATATTAAACTATTTGTTGTTTTAGATTATTATGATTATTATTAGATTTAAAGTTGATTTAGTTCACTAATTATTTATTAATAATTCACAAATATCTGATTTAGTGAAACTGTTTTTTTAGAAATTTAACACTTATTTGTTCACTAAATTGAAACGTTTTGATGAACACAATCACTAATAAGTAAATTGTTTAATATTATTCACATAAATTTCACAATAAATTGAGTATTTGGTATTGATTTTAGGTATTTTTCTTAATAAGAGTTAAGGCTTTGACTTTCTTTTAAGTTTATGCCACAGAAGCTAACATTTAAATAAACTTGGTATTTTTAGTTAGTCAATAGGTCTGTATATATTAATTGAATAAAATTTTAGAGTCAGAACTCATGTTTTAATCTCTAAATTTATGGGCCATTGTTTGGGTTGTCGGTCTACAAGAAAGGTCTATTCCAAGAATTGACACGAATTTGTAGACTTCACAACTCGTTTTAATCTCAAGTAAAGGATAATTTAAATTATGTTTTTAGAGATCTGTGTAATATTAGAAGTTATGAATTTTTAGATCTTAGATTTAGTTTTCTTTAAGTTTAACTTTCTTTTTAAATTGATAATAAATCACAGGTTTAGAATTAGATAAATATTTGAAAGTTTTTAACAATAATTTAATAGTATTTGTATATAAGATATATGACAATAAAAAGATATGAAACTCGAGATTCCTTTAAAATGAATTTTTTTATAAGAGTTTCTATAAAAGAATAAAATTTATTTTAAAACTAAAAACTATCAATTGTCTGGTGGTTCAGGTGGAGGTAATAACCTCACATTTTGAGAATCAATATTTAAGTTTTGATAATTAACTGTGGGTTGTGTAGTGTTTTGAATTTGTTGTTCATTCGTTAGGACCCAATTTTTTCGGTCAAAATATTTCTTTACATTAAAAGAGTTTTCTATTTTTAAATTATACGGTCCTTTTGTTGTTAATATTTGATAATTAGGGGGCATCACATTCACTACACGGAATGGGCCATTCCATCGGTCATTTAGCTTCCCTCCTTTTTGCATTTTTAAGGGTTTGCTAAAGACGAGGATAAGGTCTCCAATATTTATATTATTTTCTTTCGTTTTTAAATTTAGTCTAGACTCATTTCTCTTTTGAAGTTTAATTATTGATTTCCGCGCTTTTTCTCGTTTAACTTCAAGAGATTCATTGATTGGGTTATGAATATTGTAGTCATCTTTGGACATATTAGTCATTAAGTCTATGGATTTTGGTGTTTGGCCTAACAATAATTCTATTGGTGTGTAACCAGTACTTTCATTTACAGTCTTGTTATATGCATAGACTGCCATGTTTAAATATTGGTCCCAATTGTCTCGATTTTCTGAAATGAGTGTAAGGGCCACACCTAAAGTCTTATTAAATCTTTCGCATTGACCATTGCATTTAGCGTTATATGGGGCAGTCTTCACGTGATTAATACTCCAGACTTTGCAAAAGTCTAACCAAAGTTTACTGTTTAAATTAGTACCTTGGTCATTTAAGAGTGTTTGTGGTGCTCCAAAAACAGTACATATTTTCTCTTCAAAGCGTTCAATTATTGCACGATCAGTGGCAGACTCGAGTGCATATGCAAAAGCAAATTTACTCAACTGATCGGTAACTGTTATGATATAACGATTGTTGTCTTCAGTGGTATTTAAAGGGCCCATTACGTCAATAGACATAAACTCCATAACTTTCTTAGCTATTGGTAAAGGTTTGATGGGACCTATTGGTGCTGTGGTTCTGGTTTTTCGCATTTGGCATAAATGACAAGTTCGGACATACCCTTTTATATCGGTTGTCATTCCCTTCCAGTAGTATTGTTGGGAAACATTCCAAGTTGTCTTTTTGACACCGAAATGTCCGGCTGTTGGTAAGTCATGTGCCAAATATAATATTGTTTTAACCATTGATAAAGGTATACACAAAACCAATTTGTTTTCCACACCTATTTCACGCTTTTTGTGCAGTAAACCATTTTTGATGACATAATATTTTCGTAATGTTTTGTCATTTGAGTCATCATTTAAAAGTTTAATTATTGGTCCAAAAATAGAGTCGTTCGTCTGTTCAGTTTTGATTTTCTCTTCAGTCCACGACTCACGTAAACATAACTCTTCACTTAATTCACTTCTGAATAAATCAACATTTATTTCAGATTCAATAGTTTTGGGAACACTTCTGCTGAGATAATCTGCGTCTAAATGTTTAGCGCCACTATTGTAATGGATCTCGAAGTCATAGTCGGTTAATTTGAGTGCCCATCGAGCGAGTCTATTCTCTAAATCTTTGGCTTTCATCAAATAACATAAACCACAATGGTCAGTGATTATGTTGAACTTCCGACCGAACAGATACGGTCTGAATTTCTTTAATCCAAAGATAATCGCCAGACATTCTTTCTCAGAGGTTGAATAGTCGATTTCGTGTTTTAAGAGGGTACGACTGGCACATGCAAGGAGTCTCTTATCGTTTCCTTGAACTAAATGAGCGCCTAAACCGTAACCACTGGCATCGACTCTGAGTTCAACTATTTGTTCTGAATCGTAATGCACTAATATCGGGGCGTTTATTAGTTTATATATTAATAATTCCCATGTCTTTTGTTGTTCTTGAGTCCACTCAAATTGTGTTCCCTTTTTCAATAATTTGATAAGTGGTTGTGCTTGTATTGAGAAATTAGGGACATGACCACGGTAGTAACCACAAAAACCGAGGAAACTCCTAACTTCATCAATATTTGTTGGTATTGGGGCAGTCAATAAGGGTTTAATTCTTTCAGGATCTGGTTTATATCCTTCTTCGGTTATTTGAAAACCTAAATAATTAACACTATTTTTAACAAATGAACACTTCTTGGCCTTTATCTTTAAACCATTTTCTCTCATTCTTTGAAACAGAATAGAAAGTCTTCGTAAGTGTTCATTGACTCCACGACTAAATGTGATGATGTCATCCATATAAATAAAACTAATTCTTCTGTTTTCTCTTCGAAAAGCCCTCGACATCACTCTCACGCAAGAAGATGGGGCTGTCTTCATTCCAAAGGGCATGACCCTAAACATGAATGTCCCCAAAAAACAAGTGAAAGCAGATTTCAATTGGCTTTCTTTGTCAAGAGGTATCTGATGATAACAAGACTCAAAGTCTATTGTTGAGAATCTATCAGATCCTTTTAGAAGATGTAGTGGTTCCTCAATTCTTGGTAATGGAAACGCATCATCTTTAGTGATTGCATTTAACTTCCGGTAATCGATACAAAAGCGAATAGATCCGTCTCTTTTCGGTACGAGAGTTACAGGTGAACTCCATGGTGAGGTGCAAGGTACTATTATTCCTCGTCTCATCATTTCGTTTACACTCTCTTGTATTTGTTTTTTCTGAGTTTCGGATGTTCTGTATGGGTTTTGTTTTATTGGTGGGTGATCTCCAGTATCGATTTTGTGACGCCATATCTTAACTTGACCTAACTGATCTTGGTCATTGATTGCGATGCAGTCTCGATAATGTGTCAATATTTTTGATAAAATATATTTTTCTTTAAGAGTGATATCATTTGAAATGTCAAAATGTTGTAAATATTCTTTCGGTAATTTGACGTCAAAATAGGGATCATTTTTGTCTAAAAGTCTTTCATTTTTATTTAGCCACCGGTCTTCTGGTTGTGGCTCAGAGTTGATTTGTTGCCACATTTTTGATTCATAGTCGTCATAACTGATATTATTCATATTTTGTTGACTATTATTATGTGATTGAATCTCTTCTTCAGTTGGTATTGAAATGTCTATAGTCTCTTCAATTGGTTTAAGTTTAAAAAGACCTTGGTCAATATGTAGTTTTTGTGAATACGGTGCCTTATTTTTAATATAGACTTTGAAATCATTTGTCTCTTTTCCAACGACACCTTTTTCAACTGACCAACCATTTCTTTTAGCGGAAGGGAGTGTTGAGGTCACACAATCGGTAAGCGTTACTCTATTGACATTAAACGGCACTAATTTAATCTGTCCAGGACTAAAGACTTCTTCAATAACTGTTCGTGGTATAATGCTGTCTTCGCGTGACTCAAAGGTCATATTATCGGTGTTTAAGAAATTGAAGTCCATTTTTGGTGATTCATCAGTTGTCACGGATTCAGTTTTTTCTGTTTTTATTGTTATTATTTCAACTTCTGATTTAATATTTTTATTGTCTTTTAATTGTTTTTCTAATTCTTGTATTTTACTTTCATATTCAGATAATTTGTTTTGAATTTCTAAAAGTTTACTCTGATGTGATTCAGAGAAACGAATGGATCTTCTGGGAAGGTCTAAGTCAAGACCCATCTCTATAATGAAGTCCATTCCAAGAATTAGTGGACAATTACTGTTATTAAGTATTGCGATATCAATTGGTATTGTTTTAAAGGCATAAGTTATTGGTGTTCTTTTAATAATTGATTTGGGAGTAGTGTCGGTTTGATTGACAGCTGTGGCCTTACCATATGGCCATTCAGTTATCTCTCCCTTGATTTTATTAGCTGTCTCTTGATTTGCAAGCGTAAACAGAGCACCAGTGTCTAACATACCAATGAAGTCTTGTCCATTGATTTGAACTGTGATTCTTGGTGATCGATATTTAAACAAATAGTTTCTAAATAGTTCTGAATTTCGGGTTGAATCAACTTTAGTAACATAAAGACTGGAATTTTCCATATTTTCTTGTTTTGCAATTTCAGACGTTTGTTTATTATTTCCTATTTCGAGGATTTCAAAGATGTCTTCTTCTTCATTAAACTCGAAATCATTTGAAACAGCATTAGATTTATAAAATGTGCCATCTCTTTGACTTCTTAAGATCTTGTAATTCTTTTTAATTTTGTCGGGGTCAAATCTTTCACGGCATTCTCTTACAAAATGTCCTGGTTTTTCACAGTTAAGACAAATGCCTATTCTTTTAGTTTCTTTTTGTTGATTATCCTCTTTGGGTTGTTCGTGTTCAATCTTCGGTTGATTCTTCCTTTGATTTTTAGGAGATTTGCTTTCATTTCTTGAATATGGATATCGATGAGAGGTGTCTGTGTCCCAACGTTTGAACAGTGCGAATATGTCTGTTATCGTTGCTGTGGACTTTACCATAGGATAAATAAAATCTCCTCTTAACCCATCGATGAGATATTGCCTTTTCTTTGTCTCAGAGATTCTTTCGGGTAAGAGTCTTATGAGTTCGACAACTCTTCGTCCATAAGCGGAGTAATTCTCGTTTTTGTTTTTCCTAATTTCAGACAATTGTTTCTCGTAGTATGCAGCTCTGTCTCCAGACCTATATTCTGCATTGAAGGCTGTGAGGAACTGATCCCAGGTCGGTAAAAGATTGTGATCAAATCCAGTTAACATATCATTATCCGGAAATGTTTGTTCAAACCATAGGAAAGCGTCGTCTTTCAAATATGGTATGGCATTAATTACTCTTTCGGTGTCAGACCATCCGTTAGTGGCAGCAGCGATGGTAAATTGCTTTAACCACACGGCAGCGTTTTGTATCTGACCATTGAATTCTATGGGTTTAATTTTTGTATTGGGTCTGAATGTCGGAACTATTGTTTGATTTAAAGGCTGAGTAATGGAAGTTTGTGGAATTTCGAAGAATGGTGTTGTGGTCTTGTATAAGGGGACTGACCTTTCATCGAAATAAACTTCTTTTGTTCGTTCTGTTTGTGTTTCGATATTCTGATGATGAGGTTCTTCTGAATGTTGAGTTTTAACCATTTTCGTTGACGTAAGAATTGATTTCGGATTTGTTTGTTGAAAGTCTTCTACAGATCCATATATAGGAGATTTGCGTCCTGTGTCGAGTTGAGGTCCTTTTCGTCGCACATAACTGCTCAAAATAACTTCTCGAACATCTTCTGTTAATTCATTATAACAATTCTCAGTCATAGTGTCGATCTTTTTCTTAAAGCGAATGTTTTGTTCTGTTAATTGTTTATTTTCTGAATGTAACACTCGATTCGATTGTTTGCAGATTTCTATTTCACTATTTAATTCAGTATTACTTTTACAGAGATTTTTATTCTCATTTGTGAGTCTAATATTAATTTGTTGAACTCTTTCGGCTAAAGACTGTTCATTAATAATTTGTTGTTTCAATTGTTGAATAAGACTATCTTTGGTTTTAACTTCGATTTTGAATTGAGTTATTTGAACTGCTAAAAGGTTTAATTGAGCTTGTAGCTCTTCTCTGTCTTTTATGGCTAATTGATTTCGTAAAGTTTTGATCTGTTCTTCATATTTTCTGTCGTCGATCTTTTCATTTAATTGTAACAGAGATTGGTTTGAGTTTCGAGTCATTCCGATAAAAGTGGCTTGAGTGTTTGTCTCTTGATTTTGTTGATTGAGTCCTATTGTATGGACTGTTTGTTGAGGGTTTTCTTTTGTCTGTTCGACTCGATTATCAGTCTTTAATTCTGTGTTATTTGGTATTATATTAAAAGGAATGTCATCATTAATGGAGTCGTCGTCGCTGGCTAATGCGTCAACTATTCGAAGGCGTTCTTCCAGTTGTTTTCGCCAGTTCTCCCAATGAACATTAGTATTATTAATTTTGAGTGTGTATTTGTCAATTAATTGCTCAGCGTTTATTTGTTGAGCTCTTGATAAAAGACTGTTAAGATTTATAATTTTGGTATTAAAATAAGCGTTCAATCTGTCGATTGCATTCAATATATCTGGGGAAAGGTCTGATGATAGATATCGAAAAACCATATCATCATATATTTGTGTTCTCTGTCCTCCACTGTTCAATGTGTTTGCCGAAGATACTGTCCCGGAACCAATTGTTGAAGTTTTCACTTCAGACCCCTCCTCCCTTAAACGTTCACTCACCGAGGGAACGCCTTGAGCTTGAGTAAAAGGCACTGAAGTAAACGGTTGAATCGGTGTTTGAGTTATATCCACGGTTTCATTCATATTGAGTTGTGGGGCAGACATTTGTCTAAAAACGGGTCTCTCTTTAGAGATGAATTTAGATTTATTATTATCCATTCAAAAATAAATTTTAGAATTAAATAAGTTTCTGTGTCCAGAATTAATAAAAAAGTTCGGGCGCCATTTGTAACGGGAATTCGCTTACTCTTGCAAGTTTTACCAATTCTCGTTAGGGTTTAAGGGGAGTGACTATATTCTAGTTGTGAAGAATGTACT
>JAQFZM010003171.1:0-11626 GCA_034695785.1 Galumna obvia
TCTTTGTTTGGACTGAATTTATAAAAAGAATGTTTTCTCATTTCCTTAATTTCTTCACATAACCTTGATAAATTTTTACAATTTTCTCTGATAATAATATTATCATGAATATGATCTTTGTATTGATAATTTGAGGAGATTTCAAATAATTGAACATAATCGATTATAACAGAATCACATTTAATAGTTTCATTTTTTGTATTTGAAGAATAAAGATCAGGATCAATATCAAGAGTAATAACCATTTGATATTCTAGTCCAAAATGTTGAGTCATAGATAATATATCCCTATTCAATTTAATACCTCGGGATTGTTCAAAATTACCTTGCTCATATATAATGCGGTTTTTCTTCTGGTTATATTTATTTCTCCCAATTGTATTTCATATAAATTAAAATTATAATCGTGATCATTATATATAGTTTTTGTTGTTGTAGAGTTAATTGATTCGGGTAATTGTAAGAGCGTAAAAATATCTCTTATGTTGATAAACGAAACATTTAATAACATTCTTTTATATAAGGAAATGATACTTTCATTTTGAAAAAGAGATTCTTTGGTTTAATTATAACATACTTGTTTGAGATTATTTTGGCCGAAGTAAATTTTCCATCAAAATAATTTTCTTTCACAACCTTAATCACTAAATTTCCTTTGATTGTTAGTAAATTATCCTCATTGTTTCTTCGACAACATTTATCATTATTATAGAATTCTATTTAAATATATTATTGATATTTATATGTCATTATGAGCAAATCTTATTAGCACAATCTGCTTTTATGTCCACAATGTACCAGATACTTGTATTCAATTCATTAAAATTTACATCAAATTGATGAGGCTTACTTTAAAATATATATAAAAAATATAATTTTTTTCATTATAAATAATTAGTTATAAATATTTAAAAATAATTTTATAATTAGTTTTGAGAGATGGCAAAAGGTCCCTTTTCAATAGGGTATAATAGGTATTTTATGGTTCAAATTATAAGGAGTATTTTCAAAGTTATCCAAAATTTCTTAAAAAGCTAACTTAATTTTTACACAATTTCTGCCATTTATTACTAAATTTAGTAATAGTTTAAATAATATTATTAAATTTAATATAAAAAATAACAATGTTTGTATTTGAGTTTATAATCTCTATATATTTACGAGTATTTTTTAAAATAAATATTGATGAAAATGATATCAATATTAAGGAAAAATTTTATTTTCCATTTTAAATTAATTATTTATGAAAAAAGGTTTCAATATAAATTTGATAAAATTTTCCACTACATTTACATAGCAAAGTGTAGTATAGGTAAACGTTTTGCCTAAACCACCTGCCAAACCAACCATCC
Source organism: Galumna obvia (assembly GCA_034695785.1). Taxonomy (NCBI): domain Eukaryota; kingdom Metazoa; phylum Arthropoda; class Arachnida; order Sarcoptiformes; family Galumnidae; genus Galumna; species Galumna obvia. The sequence continues at coordinate 1,353 of JAQFZM010003171.1, forward strand.
ACTCACCCACCCCCCTTTGGAAGCAGCGCATAAAATTTGTTTCTAATATTGGCATTAACCCACTCAACCATCTGCCAATCATACACCCTTTTGATGGTAACGGGTATTTTTGATAGAGACTGAGGAGACAGCCAAACTTTACCGGTAGATTTCACAACACTTCGCTTTTGTATAGAAACAAAAGTCAATGGTATTGCGTGCTCTACCTGATGATCCACCCTTTTGTTGGAAACGGGGAAATTTTGCTTTCATGATAGTAAACAGAGAGGATTGGTAGGCTGTGCTCTACATGTAGAACATCCTTTTAATAATACCAAGAATATTATTAAACTTTATTAAGCTTTTACAATATAATTTCAATAATATATTTTGAGAAATTCTCGTAAATGTAGTTCTTATGGCCTTGCCTTCAAAACTTTTTTAACAATTAGTTTATTTAAAGATATGGAAAGAAATGGGTTGTCTGACCTATTTAAACATTATATTAGAATAAGTTAAAAAAAGGATGTCGGTTAGGTGGTTCTCCTTTTTTGTCAATTTTTTCAAAATTCCCTTCTGAAGGATACACTGACTTATCTAAATTGAAATATTAGACAAATATTTGTTTCAGAAGGGGCATTCAAAGAAATTTCTATTTGCCATCACTGGTTTTAAGCTAGATCGATAAATAGCATATTTAATTTAAAATAAATACTAGTTTATATGGATTTATATTTCATACCAAGATTTAATTGATATTATAGAATTATTGAAATATTCTAAATCCCAATCAACATCTTGATCAATAGTCCAACACTCCCCTTCACAGTTGGGCTCTTTGCAAAGAATAAGTCACTTACCGCAAGTGTCTACGGATTCTATTTGTTTCTCCCATTTTACATTTTCACATTTACTAGGTGTATCATTCATGCATTAGAACTTTCCTTCTTCACTGTCTTCAACGCCTTATAAAAGTAATCAATAATTTAAAAACATTTAAATAACTTACTATTATTCAATCGGTTAAAATACTTTACATTGTAGAGACATATTTTGTTATCACTAATAGAAATCAAATTAATAATTAACTTACCAAAAAATTTATCATGCTCTCATTGAAGATGTTACATTAGAAAAAAAGTAGGATAGGTTATAATTAAATGTGTCAGGTGCGAATCTCATGCTATTTCCTTCACATTTTTCTTTTTCGAATAAAACAATACATTTGCCACTCGTGTTAACAGACTCTATCTCATCATTCCATTCAACGTTTTCCCATTTGCTAGGAGTTTCATTAAAGCATTGTTTTTGTCCTGATAAATTACCAAAAGAACCTAGATAAAATTAAATAATTGAAATACAGAGAGCAATGAATTTGTTTTACTTTGATTCCAGCATTTATGATCTCTCTCATTGTAAAGACATATCCGTCCGTCAGAGGGTTTACATGGATCAGAGCCCACACATAATATCAGAACACATATAATAATAGATCGAATAAAAAAATTCATATTAGTGAAACATTAATTCAATAATAGTTATACAATTGATTTTAAATCCACTTTTTTCTTATTTTCAAGACAAAGGGTTTATTTAGTTTTTATAGCTTTTTCACTTCCAGGATATTTCCTTTTATATAATATACATATATGAAAATGACATTTTAATTAAAATGATATCTTGATTTCAATATTTGTATTAAAACAATGCTCCAATTATGTAATTTACAAAATTTCCAAAAAAATTAATTATTTTAAAATCGATGACAAAATAAAATTTTATATGATTCAAATCATATTTACGATTAGACTTTTATCTGGGATATACAAAATGTTTATTCAGAAATCTTTCTTTAAAATAAAAATTTACCAAGGATCACCTGGGGTTTAGAAACTTTAACAAAAGCAACTATTGATAAGCGTAAATCATGTTGAGATTTTTATGTCCAAATGGTTATTCTGGAAAAATACATCACCTGATACTCAATTTTTTTACCATCCCTGGTTAACATTATTTTTATTATTTAATATTTGATATTTTTTGTAACTATTTTTTATAAAATATATTTTATATCACTTCCTAGATATATCCCTTTTGTGGAACATCCCTTTTCGAGCGGGAGAGTGTTTCGAACTCAACATATAGATATACCCAATAGGGAAGTTCCCTGTCAGTTATTAAACTCATAGTGTACTCAATCACAAGTTTAATGTTTGACTGTAGGGCTAAATGACAATAATTGCAATTTTTGTAATCAAAGTGACAAGTCTATTTTAATTATTAGCTAACGATCTTTAATTGAGGACACTATTAATCCTTCCGTTCTATTAATTAATAGCCATCGATCCCTAAGAGACAAATCCCCAAATCAGCAGTCTCTAGTGTTGCCAACTCTCCTTGATTTTCAAGGATTCCCTTTGAATGCAGAGCAATCTCCTATTTTATATTTAAGAGTACTGTCTCTAAATAAGTTACTATAAGTGAGTTGTGTCTGGCTTTTGATAATATCAAACATAATCTGCGCTACAATTCAACAGATTGTAGTATTAAATTGGTTAAAAATCTTTCCAATGACTCGATTAAAGCTCAGGCAATACATTGCGGGCGAACCTAAATGGAAGCCTTTGCAGAGAAAGTTTTTATCGGCAAAAAGAGTCGAATCATTGAAATTTTGTTTCGTTAATTGTGAGAAAGAATGCAAATCAATGAGAAGGCATGTAGTCACTCGATGGCTGAGCCTATTCCCAGCAATTTCTCGTATTATCGATAATTTCAAGCTTTTAAAAACATATTTTATAGATAGTGGAGTTGAAGATTGTCCGCAAATAATTGTTTATCTTTTTGGTCCCATGATTTTAAATAAATCATTTCATTTGAGTTATATCTGCATTTTATATTCCAATTTAAAGCATTATTTCATAATGCAAATAAAAATTATGAGAAAACTACAATTAATGAACTCAAATTGTATTATCCGATGTTTTAAATGAAGACCCAATTTAACAATAGATTTAGTCATAATTTTTTGAGGCTGAAATTAATGATTTCCTCAAAAATTTTATTGAAGTCACGAAAAAAGGGTTTTTTCAAAATATCAAAACTGTTATAGCAGAGCAATAATTTATTTGGAAAAAAAATTTTGATTTTGAAAATTCAGTTTTATTTGTAAAGAATTCGTCACTTTAGGCCCTAAAATTTATACTATGAAGATCTGGTCAGGTAAAGGAAACCCACCTAAAATAGTGTATAAAGTCAAGGGTGTAAAGTTACATTTAAAAGCTCTGAGTGTTATTAATATCGAAGAAATATTATGTTGCCTGAAGAGTATTATAGTCATGAATGGGTACGATCCGAAGCCGAAATGAGTTCTCTTAGTACTCAACTGCAAATGCGTCAGTTTCAGATAAAGTCCAGCATTAAACGTAGGGTAACATCTAGTCATATCGACAAAACCTTTAGAACAATGTCAGATAAAAGAGGAAAATTTAATAACAACACTATTCGTTATGGCTATGTAGGTTATGAATGAGGTCTTTAAGTCGATTTATAAAAATTGTATTTATATTAAATCATATATGGCTAAAGGAGCTGACCTCATGGGGGTAACAAAAGTGGTATTTTGTCTCGGCTCAGGGGGTATGAGTAGTGTTATTTTTTAGGGCACCAAAATTGCCTGATAACACATAAAACGTCAACTTCTAGCCTTTTTCTGTATTATATGACTATTTTTAGTTTTATTTTAAAGTATTTCATCAAAATTAGTTCAAAAAATTAAGAATTTTTGACATAAAAGGTGATTTTGTAATTTTTTCAAAAAATTTCGAACACCAAAATTTCGCTTTAAACCTCGATTTTTTACAATTTTATGCATTTTTACAAAATTTTAAGTTAATTTTTTTTAAAAATTACAGTATTTTTTCTAAATTTTATCTAATTTTTTTCAATTTTTCTGAAATTATTGCCTAATTTTTCCCTTTTTCTAGAGAGGGGTACGTGACTTTTCGGGAAAGGTAGGGGGTATTTTCAGGATTTTCGTCTCAGAAGGGGTATTTTGAAAATCATCCTTTACCATTTATGATTATATGTATTTTAATTAATATTATAGAAACATTATATTCAAGAACATGTATTCTATTAATAAATGTATTTCGTAAAATAATATGTTTGATTTATTTAAAGTCTAATGTTTGAAAATACCGCAAAAAATAGGCCTTAAAAGCGCATGGAAAGGTCACGAAAGACTTGTAAGTGCACGAAGTACTCGTAAATGTATGGACAGGTCATGAAGGACTTGTAAGTGTATGTATAGTACACGATGTACTCGCAAATGTATGGACAGCTCCTGAAAGACAGGTAAAAGGGGTTGGACAGGTCGTTAGTAATCAGTAATATAGATATTTTTCACTGTATTGACGTAAAGCGCGAATCAAGTCCTTGAGTTATAAATTGATACCACGCTCCTTTCCCCTGCCTTCCACAGTGCTTTTGGTCCAAATCGGCACTAATTTACTATTGAGAGTTTGCTTCAATTTACCTCATTTAACAATAACTTGCTTTGTTTATTATTTGAGGCAATGAAGTGAAGTTTATTAAAAAATGATAAAAATTATATATTTTTGATGTGTACACTATAGAAAATGAGAATAGAATGATAACTTGCCTTAGTTTCAGTAACAGATGTGTATGTGAGTTAGATTAAGTAATATGAATTCTAAATAATGCGGGGGTAAAACTTTAAATTTGTATGGCTACACTATTAATGTTTGTTTTTAAAACATTTATATTAGCAAGGTGGTTTATTTGTCTGAAGTAAAGTAGAATAATAAATAGATCTTTTTATTTTAAGAAATTTGTGTCTTAATAAAATACATATAATACTTTAAACTTATTTTTAACAGAAATTTAGAGTTTGAATGAGTGAGAGAGGGAATAAAATAATGAAAACTTTTGTTGAGCAGAGCGTTAGTGTTATGTGAATTCGTGACTAATACTAAACAACAACACTTATACAGAGTTAAGCGATGGAAGATATACCAAAAATATTTGTTGAGTTTTCTCATGTTGGCTGCTATTCATTAAGTATTGGACTGAATGATAAAGAAAATAAATATTATATAAATTCGAAGAAAATTCTAACTACTGGTGGTATATTGAGTATCCTGCTGGAACTTGCTTATTAATTAAAAAGATATTTTGAATCATTAATTTAGGATAATTCTCATTGTAAATGATTAAGTTTGAAAATTATCTTGGTCCTTGGAATTAAATGAAAATAAATAAAACAACAACTGCATTTTCTAGTTTATTTCAAATGTTAGATTTTTGCTTTTATAATTATCAAGATGAATTATCCAGCTATATCATTCTCGAAAATTGTTGGAATTTTTCAAGCAGATAAGCTAGTATTTGATTATTAGTAACAGTCATCTCTCACTATCTCTCATTCACTCACTCAGTCACTCTCATTCATATTCAAATATTTATTTGCTTACTTAATTTTTTGTTTGTTACAAAATAATAACGAGGATTAGAATTGGTTCACATAATACCTTTATATTTTGATTTTGTAAATAAAATTTAAGAATTTAAATAATATAAGAAATAATTTTATAAATTTCTAATATAGAGCCTAGTAATTACTTTAGTGCATAGATATCTAAAGGGGGGGTACCCCCCTGAGACAAAAAATTCTGAAAATAATCCCCTCTGAGCCGAAAAGTTAGGTACCCCCCTCTAGAAATTATATCCGCATAAATGTGACCAAAATCTTTCAATTGTTCTAAGTTGTGGACACGCGGGTGGGTTCATCTCTTTAGGCATAATTTTATTTCCTTTGTTTTCTAAACGAGAAAAAACTTTTGCACTTAAAGCGATCCAAACCATAAATTTTTTTGGGTATTTTGACATTTCTTGATATCTATCAGATTCAAGCACTTCAAGACGTGGATGAAAGTAATAAAAGTCATTGTATAGAGTATCTGATCCATCGATTATGAAATAGTTCTCATCGTTTTGAATGCTATCGACTTCGTTTGCTTTCTTTAAGTGAGTTCTTTGGAGTTTATTTAATCTTTTTTTCTGCCTTTTTTTTGTTTTTCATCAATTTTTGGACATTTAATCCGTTTCATGCTCTGAATTCCCGCTTTATTTAAGACCTTTTTTGACATTAATGTCTGTAGTTTTATACATTCAGGCCAAACATCTATAGCTGAGCCCGACTTCATTGACAGCACTTTCGATGATTTTGTTCTTTGTTTGAAGTGATAATATATGATAAGAACCCGCTTCTTTTGTTCCGTCAACTGATCCGTTGTTTTTCATATGTTTGAATACATTAAATACTGTTTTTCGAAAATAGCTTTCGATCTTCAGGTGGTTGTAGACATCGATTTCTCTCATATTTTCATTGCTTTCAATGAGTTTTCCAACTATTTTACAGAGTTGTCTCTCTTCCTCCCTGGATAACTTATTCATGACTAGGACATTCTTCTTGATATCACATACAATAAATGATTGATTATCATACTTCTTAAATATAAACAAATATGGCTACTACACCTTACTATTTTTCATAAAAAACGCTTTTAATTCAGTGCTTTGCCTGCTTTGCACTCATTAATTTTTTCATATAATTAATTGTTTAAACTAATTAAATTATAAATCAATCAATTTTAGCTGTGTTTATCGAAAAAATAAGTAAATTACTAGAATATTTAAAAAGAATATTATTACAGCGTTTATGGCTCACACTTTTAAGTACTATTTTCAAATTCATTAAAAAATTTTAAAATTAAATAAAAAATAGTAATTAAAAATATGTTAAACTGAAAAATTATTGTATGAATAATATTTTAAATATTTTAATAATGGTATATTTAATATATAAAATTTTCTAATAATTTGAAGGAATAAAAATAATCAGGTAAATAAATAAATTTTTATAATTAAAATGAACACTTATTTATAGTGAATAATATAACAATTATATTAAACATGAGTTTATTTCGAAAATTATATTAATAAATATAAATTAATTAATCCAATGTTACTTATAATTTTGATAATTACTAACAATTTAATTACATGGTTTATATATTCAAAAATAAATAAATGAAAAAGAAATGAAAATTATTTATAAATAAAATATAGAAATAAGTTGACTCATATTAATGTTTTCGATATGATTAGAATAATTTATTAATTTTAAGTCATATTCGGGTTTGTTTTCTGGATTCATAATTCTTCGTTTCACTTCTGCATAAATACCACTTTCTTTTAACCATCGATTCTTAAATAAAATTTAAAAATTAATATTATTTTTAATTGTAAGTTTCATACAATTAATTTAAATTTTTTTGTATATCATTTCTAGGTTTTTCATCAATATCCTTAATGACAATTGAATCGTTTTTTGCAGAAAAGAGTTATAGTTGCATTGAAAATAGTATAGCGATAACTCTTTTCTGCACAAAACGATTCAATTGGTAAAGTGAATGTTCCTTTTTTTGAAATATGGTCGATATCTTTCACAAAATTATTTTTATTTCCAAAAACTAAACGGTTATATAATTCCATTACATTTTTACCTTTTAAAATGTCCGAGTTTCACTGGATAATTTTAAACTTGGAAAACAAATTACTAATTAAAGAGGATGTCAGGATTTGAATTCGATATATTCAAAATTAAATAAGAATATTTTCAAAATAATCTCTGTCATATAATTAATTTGTATGAAAAAAGTTTTTACAAAAACATAATCATATCTGAGCTAGATCATTTTAATAGTGAAAATTTTAAATGAAAATATTTTCAAAAAATTTCAAAACATTCTTGTAGCCTTTAGACAAAAGAATATAATTTGTAATAAAATACTATCGTAAAATATTTTTATCTAGCTGTAATCAATAAAAAAGGCTTTCACTTGCCAATTTGAGCACTTTCCCAGACGAGTACCGCAATAAAAGTGGGATTCAAATTAAAGCTATTTCAAAGTTCTACCAAGTTTTGAAAAAAAAGTCTTGGTATTTTTCTGGGAACAGGGTGATTTTTTTAAAAATTATAAATTTTTTCAAAATAAATTGTTTTGTTTATCTAAAGTTGGAAATTTTTAAAGTTTTTAAAAATTTAAAGAAGTGATCATGATGACACACAAGAAAATATCATTGTTTAATCTGATTTATCATCAATTCTTTCAACATTTGAATAATTCAAAAACATTGTTATTAAAAAATATTTGCAATATTTATTAATATTTTATTTGTAAATAAATTCTATGAATAAATATATTCCGCTAAATTAAAAAATTGTATTATTAAAATTCTTTTTTTAAAAAATATTGAGATAAATATAAAGTTTATGCCATTAGAACGATATTTACTAGATCCATACTAAATCTTCCCGTGGGCGGGTGGGTGGGTGCGAAACCATTACATATACTACACTTATTAGGTAAATGTTGTGAAAAATATGACTGAAGTTCCTTTTTACTGTTGTTTATCTCGGCTTACAATTGGCCTTTAATGCAAAAAAGTCTAATTTGGCCTTTAATTGCTCTGATGAAGACAACTGGTGAATTGTCGAAAGCTTCAGTTTTTAAAAAAATTGTTGGCAAGATATTGTTAAAGTTTTTTGAAGTTAAGTTTTTTATTTTCAAATATTATATTCAATTTATTTACTTGATTTTGACACATAATTTTAATTATAAATTTAGGAAAGTTTAAATTTGTTTGATTTTATGAACTCTATTGATATATCAAAAAAATATTTTAGATATCAAATGTTTTAAATGCTTATTTTTTTAATAATATTTTAAAAAGATATTCAATTAGATTTTTTCAAATATATTAATTTCCTTTTTAATGCATCTTCTTCATTTCCTAACCGATTAAGACGATCTTGAAATAATTTTTAACTAGGGATGGCATCAGTTTTGCGTCCTATGGCGATATTTTGGCAAAATCCTTTCTAGATCAAAAAAGTTTAATATATTTAGTGTCTGTCAATGGAGAAGTTTTTGAAATTTTGACTTATAAGGGGAAGATATCCTGGAATAAGCATTATTTTTAGCCATCCATTTTCTAAACAACTTTAACTTCATCATATCCACTTAAAATATCTTTAAAATTCTCTAAAATTTTGTCAAAGACAATTAACTTTGCAAATGCCCAAAATTTTAACTAAATAATCAAAGGACATTCATAATATCAATATAAAATTATATAAAAATTAAATTTTGATATATTTTTAAAATCAATCTAGCATAAATAATTTAGAAATAATTCAAAATACCAAGGTTTTGTAAGTTACTAAATAATATTTATTTCTATATACACTTGTGTATGCTATAAATATATTTCCCTTTTACTGCAGATGTATTTTAATCTTTATCTAAATTGAGTTAATAAAAAAGCATACCACTAATAAAGGCAGTATCAGTAAACATTTAGAATTACAATGTTTTTATGGAACTGATTTAAAATAATAATAAGTTTTATATGTTTAACTATAATAATAAAACAATTTAAAATGAGATAAATTTATAAATCTAATATAATATAATCAAAATTTTAATTTAAATTTTTATCTAAAATAATTTAACAATTTAAGTAAAGGTCAAGAACAAATAATAGACCAAATTAAGCATTTAGAAAAATTAAATATGTTTAATTTTAATAAATAAAATTTGTTATATTTTTGAAAATAAATTTCATATTTATAACAGGAGCCTATAAATGTAAAAAATATTTTAAGTAATAAAAATTTTAGATCGTAGATTAGATATTATAAAAATAAGCAAATAATTCAAATTATAAATAATTTATTAACAAAATCTACTTATAAATATAAAAAAATCGTTTCAATCTAGAAATTAGTTTTTTAATATACAGTCTTTCTCAATACATGGGGAATAATTTCTAAAACGGGTTGGCTAATTTAACTAAGTTAGAGTTAGAATTTTTGAATCAAATTTTTGTTACAGATTCATTTGATGTTCTAGTTTAGAAAATATTAAAAAGTTTGAAAATTACCATGCATTTTTTAAAAATATACACGTTTTTGTAAAGTATGCCAAAATTCTGTGAAAATTTTAAATATAACCTTGTCATTCTTAGCCCGTTTGAGATATTTTAAAATTCCCAAAAGTTTTATGTTCAGAAATGGAAATAGAAAAAAGCCTTTTCTGAAAACTTTATTTGAACAACCTTATTTTATATGATATCCTAAAAAGTGTCAAATTGTATGCCTTCCTAAAAATTCAATCAAATAATCAGGAAATAAGATTAATAAATTTTGT
>JAQFZM010003172.1:0-11623 GCA_034695785.1 Galumna obvia
TGTACTAAAAAACTATGAGTGTTTGTACAATTGGTTCTTTCAGTCACATATTGATCAGCAATTTTCATAAGTTTTTGTCGTTGTTTGAAAGTTAGTACTTGACTTTCCATCATCAAACGAGTCGATGAAAATTGACTGCAATTCGCTCGCTTTATATACCAATTTTTTTAGAGTATCCCCGCCTCAAAATATAGTTAATAAGAAATTGTTGACAGAAAAATAAAAATATCATAAATTAAAATATTCTAAACATGAAAAACCTTTTAGAATATATAATTTAAATCTAGAAAAACCTTTTCAACTGATAAAAATCTAAACACGAAAATGCTTTTAGACATTTAAAAAGAATCTAAACATAAAAAACCTTTTAGAATAAATAATTTTGTACAAGAAAAACCTTTTTAACTGATAAAAATTCAAAACACGAAAAAGCTTTTAGACATTTAAAAAGAATCTAAACATGAAAAACCTTTTAAACTAAACTATTCTAAACATGAAAAGCCTTTTAGAGATAAAGTCTAGACTTAGAAAAACAAACTCTAAACAGAAGTTTATGGAATACTAGACATTAAGTGCTTTTTGTAATTTGTTTTTTCCAGATATCATTAAAAGTTTAAAAATTTTTATCTTAAATCTAACCTAAAACTGCATGCTTTTCTAGAAAAACAACAGTCTGCACCTGCGTTTTGAGGAGAAATTTTGTATAAAAAGACGAAAATTTTCAGCCAAAACTTCATTCGACTCATCGTTTGGTATATTCTGTTCTCTACTAAAAGAAAAGAAAAAAATGAATGATTTCTGGTATCGACTTATTCAAACTCCACATGGTCCTATGCTTGGTCAGTTCGACTCAGCAATGGTGAAGCATGTTCTGCTTTCTCCACGACCGCCCCAGCTCCGTTACGAGACGCATTTATACGCTCCGATTTCTCGACCGACGATAACTCATGGATCATCAATCACCGGAGCTATCCCGTCTACTCCATTACTGTCTACGCTACTTTCAAGACCAAACTCCACTCTGCCGACTATAAGACCAGTGCCAAACCCATCTCAGCCAACGATCCGACCAGTGCCAAACCCCACTCAACCGATGAACAGACCAACGCCAGACTCTGGAATGCGTTTGCCACCTAATCTTGTGACACTTCCTACGACTCATCCTGAAATGACTAAAGCTCTCCTGAAAAAGTGGGGAGTTATATCGTCAGAAAAGACGTGGTCTCCGCCGACAACTAAAGTCACCGGTGGTCCTCAGTCAACTTTCACTATTCCAACCACAAACTCCGCTAGTACATCTGCTAATACAGGTCCTGTTTTTACTGCCACTAATTCAACTCCCGCTGGTTCAGTGTCGAGTTCAGCTCCGGATGGGTCAGTGCTGAATTCAGCTCCCGTTGGGCCAGTGCTGAATTCAGCTCCCGTTGGGCCAGTGCTGAATTCAGCTCCCGCTGAGAATGTGTCAAATTCTGCGCCCGACAAGACAGTGTCGATGTCATCTGCAGCAGTGACTAAACCTACCACCGCTGGAGAAAAAGTTCTTGCTTCTGATGTTGGTAAGGATTCTGACGATGATGAGCCGCCTTTAGTTATCATCGAAGATGAACCGATTCCTCACGCTTCGACTTCATCTGGAAAATCCGAGCCTTCCTGCAAACAAATGAAAATTAGCAAGCTCTATGTTAATTTTCAATTTCCTTCAAAGGATAAAGAGATGGAATATAAAATCATTGACGATATTAAGGTAAATAAATTTTTCTTATAAAATTTAATATATAATATTTTTTTAGAAATTTCCAATTAAAAAGCGTATGATAATTACGCACCAAATGCAGCGCGGTAGAAAAACGTTAGAAGATTTATATAAAATATCTGATGGTGACCAACCCATCAAACGTAGGAAAATTCCTAAACTCCGCCTCAAATCTGTGCCAAAGGAATAATCAAAACAGGAGTAAAGCATTGAATACGGTTTTCAATTTAAGTATTCATTTATTTACATTTGTTCAATAATTTTTATATACTGATTTTAAGGTGTAGGTTTATATTCAGTTAATGTAACCAGATATTTTAATAAAAATAAAATTTTTACAATTTTAAAAAAGTTTTATTTATTATAAAACTCCTCATTTTTTGAAGAAGGAGGAGTTTTGTGCTATAGATTTTGTATAAATCGAGTTGAATTTCAGATTTCAAATCATATTTCATAATATGCCCAAACAAACAATGTTTAAAAATTCTAAATTCCCTCGTAACGAAAAGATTCTCTTTAAAGAAGAGCTGTCGGAAGGAAATATTGATGGGACTCTTTGGAAAGTTTCGCTAAAATTCAAACAACTCATTTATGGCAAATCAAAGTATAATAAAATTGAACTAATTGGAAGTAAAAATGGGGCACCAATTGCGATCAATTTATCGCTCGATTCGTTTGAATGGCTTGTGCACACCATTCAAAAATATCATGAAATCACAGCAAAAAAGATTTCCGAAGGCGCATATGTGGAAAAAGTAATGTATGCAGATCGGTATAAGGAAAAAGATTTCGATCGTTTCTATGGATTTATGACCCTCAATCCTTGTTGGGATAGTACTATATCTCAATTAACATCTTCTGATGGGTTTAAATCATTTGGCCTAACTCTCAACAACATAACACAACTGGCCATTAAGGATACTTACTCGAGAATTAAATATCTTCTCAAATGGAATTCAAAATTATATAATGACAATAAAGAACTGGTTAAATGCGCCGAAGATTTATACACTTATCTTCTCTCAAACAATATTAAAAGCCGTATGAAGAAAGATTGCGCCGCTTGTCAAGATTGGGGTTCTGATCATAATTGTAAAAAATTCAAAGAGTCCAGTGAAAAAGAAAAAATATTGGACGAATGTTTGAACGACACTATTGATTTCGAATTTAGTAAATTATTCGAAATTATAGTAAAATACTTGAATATTGAAAAAGAGGATGGGCAAAATATTATGGATGTCAACCTCCCTTTATGGAAAGAGGATAAAAAGCAACTCTTGGATCGTGTGACAGATCATTTGGAGTCTGAATCTGTAATCGTTGACGAGTATAATTTCGAAGGAATACAGAGTTTGGCAAAAGTGAACAAGTTCAAATCATACAAATTGGGTAATTAATAATTTTTGGAATATTTAATAATATTTATATTATATTTATTTTTATATTATATTTATTCTATATAATTTTTAAAATATACAAAAATAATTAATAATATATATTTAATATTAATATACATTTATAAATTTTAATAAGACTTAAATAAATAAAAAAGTGTTAATAATGTCTGATTTAATTAATGTTACTATTACCGAACAACAAAAAGAGTATAGCCGCAAATTTCGAACTTTTGGAAAAATAATTAAATTATTATTTAATTTTAATCCTGAAAAATTTGACTATGAAGTAATTGATATAATGAGGGTCATTGAAGAAAAATTTGATTCAATTTTAATAGACATAAAGAAAAAATATAAAAATAGTGATCAAATTAGAATAATTTTGGAACATGATAATTTAGATCGACCTATTACTGTACGATATAGACCTCTTGAATATATGTATACCGATACAATTCTCAATGAAATGACGAGTGTTTCACAATCAAAACGTGAATTTGTGTTAAGTGGTGAAATATATTTCGATGTTAAAATTGTTAGACTTCCCAAACTTGGTGGAAAATTTCTAGATATTGACACATGGATGAAAAATTCATCTAAAACAGTTCGAGTAGCTAAAGATAATTTGTGTTTAGCAAAATCAATTATTATTTCGATTGAACACTTAAATAAATTGAATAAGAAAGATTGGAAAAAACTCTTAAGAGATACCGGAAAAATACTAAGTAAAAGAGCAGAAAAACTATATTCTGATTGCAACATTAAATTGGAAGAACGAGGTGTTGCCATAAATTCTGTAGAAAAAATTCAAGCTTTTTTAGGAACCGAATATCAAATTATTTTAGTGTCATCACCTAAAACTATTGTTTATTCAGGACCGTATTCAGAAAAACAAATTTATTTAATAATGAATAATTTAAAAACACATATAGATCCTTTGTTATCAATTAAAGCATTTCTCAAATCAGCATATTTTTGTAAAAAGTGCCTTGTTGGGTACACAACTAAATTTACTCATGTGTGTAAACATAGATGTAAAAACTGTTTTATGGAACCAAAATGTATTACTAATGATGTGAAACTTTGTGATAAATGTAATCGTCACTTTTCATCAGAAGAATGTTTCGACAATCATTTAAAAAATAACCTATGTGATTACAGGAAAAAGTGTCCAATATGTAATAATATTGTGCAGAAAAATCATAATTGTTATAATAAAAAATGTAATATATGTAAGGAAATAGTGCCGATATCAAATCATCGATGTTATATAACTCCATATGAACTAGAAAAGCTACAAATTCAAGATTCAATTTTGAAAATATTTATATTTTATGACTTTGAAACTTATATTACTGTTGATAATTATGGAATGACACACAAAGTGAATCAAGCTTGTCTAAGTGTTGTGTGTGATGAATGCTGGGGAAAAAATAAAAAATGTTGTTCAACATGCTTTTCCGAGAAAAGGGATTATTTTGGTATAAATGCAATAGATGAGTTTTGTAAGTTCATATTTAATGATTTGAATCAAAAATTGTCAAACCTACACAAGAAGAGAAAGTTTGAATATCGCATCATTGCTCATAACTCAAAATCATTTGATTTAACATTTATTGTGAAATATTTATTGGAAAATCGTATCAAACCCCAAATTATAAGACGTGGAAATAAAATATTAAAATTAGAGTTTTCTAATTATCATTTCATTGATTCCCTATCATTCATACCAATGGCCTTGGCAAAAATGCCTGAGTGTTTCGGTTTGAATATTGATTTAAAGAAAGGATATTTTCCTTATTTATTCAATGTTCCATCAAATTGGTCTTATGTTTCAACTTATCCTCCATTAGAATATTATGAACCAAATAAATTATTGGAAAAAGAAAAGCAAAAGTTAATAAAATGGTATAACAGTGTGAAAGATAACGTTTTTGATTTTCAAAAACAAATTTTATTATACTGTCGAAACGATGTTGATATATTGATGAAAAGTGTTATGACATTTCGCCACATTTGGAAATCAATTTTTAATTTAGATGTTATGACACGCTGTATCTCGTTACCACAAGGTGTGATGGAAATATTCAAGACATTCTATTTGAAATCTAAATTATTGGCGATAATACCAACAAATGGGTATGACAACCGAAGGAATCAATCCTTTATTTCTAATATATTTCTTGATTATATTGAAAATATTTTAAATATCGAGTTAAAGCGCGAAGAGAAAATTGGTAGATTTTATGTAGATGGATATCATGAAAAAAGTAAAACCATTTTCGAATTTTTTGGATGTTATTATCACGGGTGTAAAGATTGTTTTAATACACCTACAAGATATTTAACCTTAAATCAAAATAACGAATCACTGAATGGTCTTTATGAAAAAACACTCCAAAGGATTGATTATTTTAAAAATTTGAAATACAGAGTCAATACAATATGGGAATGTCAATTTAATAAATTGAAAAAATGCGATGATAATGTAAAAGTTTTTATCAATAATAAATTGAAAAGAATTCATGAATTAAAATATCAACCAAACCTAATGCCAAGAGAAGCTTTTTTTGGTGGTAGAGTGAATTCATCTAAACTTTATCATAAAGTGTCAGAGAATGAGAAAATATACTATTACGATTTTACATCTCTTTACCCATATGTTTTACGTAAATATGAATACCCTCTTGGTCACCCAACATTAATAAGAGATATTCAAAATCTCGATATATCTATGTATAAAGGACTTGTTCATTGTACAATTTTGCCACCACAAAATTTGAGATTTCCTGTTTTACCATCTAGAATTGAAGGTAAATCTTATTATACATTATGTTCAAGTTGTGCTATTGACATGAATCAAAATTGTGATCATTTCAAAGATGAACGTTATATTTCTGGGGTTTGGACAACAATAGAAATTAAAAAAGCATTGGAAAAGGGTTACAAATTTATCAAAGTTTATGAAATCTGGCATTTTAACACATTTACCAAAATTATTGGCAACGAAAATGATTTGTTTGGTCCATTTATTAGAAAATGTATTAAAGGAAAAGTTGAGGCTTCTGGCTTGCCAAATAATGAAATGACTGATCAAGAAATTGATAAATATATCGAAGAATATTATATAAATGAAAATATTAAACTTGAAAAAGAAGCGATTAATTTTAATCCAGGATTAAGATTAATTTTTAAACTAATTGCTAATTCATTTTGGGGAAAATTTGGGCAAATGAAGCACAAAATGATGACATCTTTATTTGTCACTGATCCTATAAAATTTTTCAGTTTTTTTGAGAATGACTTTTATGAAGTCTATGATACAAGGGTATATAATGAAGATTTGGCAGAAATCATTTATAAAACAAAAAGTGAATTTTTAGAAGAGCATTCATCATCCAATGTGATTATAGCTAGTTTTGTGACAGCTTATGCAAGATTAGAATTATATAATTTATTGGAAAAATTAGATAACAGATGTCTTTATTATGATACAGATAGCGTAATTTTCACAGCTCATAATGATGAATGGAAACCTTCTCTAGGGGTATATTTAGGACAATTAACAAATGAAGTCGCGAATAATGAAAAACCTAATCAATATATTGATGAGTTTGTATCTTGTGGTCCAAAAAATTATGCTTACAGTATTTTTAATCCTGACACTAGTAGCCGTGAATATGTTATTAAAATTAAAGGCATAAAATTGAATTCAGAATCTTTAGAAAAAATTTCATTCAAATCAATGAAAGAACTATTAGATGAGTATATTCATGAATTTTCGAATAGGGAAATTACTGTTTCTCAGCCTAAATTTAATATTATTTGGAATCATGATATTTTACTCAAGAAAAATGATAAGAAATATAAATTAGTTTACACAAATCGTAAATTACTAAGAGATTATACAACACTTCCTTATGGATATAAATATTAGTACAAAAATTTAAAACCCTCATTTGATTACAAGTAATACAAACATGTCTATATCAATTGTTTTATTATTGTGCTATGTTAACTCTGTTTTAACAATATGGGAAACAGATTATAATCCGAAATTAGAATTAGAAAATTTTTTCAAAGAAAGTGCAAAAAATTATCAAAGTCCTCAAAATTTGGTTAAGGTTGGAATTGAGGAAAATAAAGAAACCCAAGGAATTAAATTGAATAAAGAAACAAAAGAAATTGAGTTAAATAAAGAAACCCAAGGAAATATAACAATATTAACAGGACAAGGAAGTAAAAATATTATATTTGAAGATTATTATACGATTTCTTTATCTCATCGATATGGTATGGTTAAGACTTTATCAGTGACAACAAGTACTGATTCAAGTAAATCTCTTGTCAAAATACAAACTTGGAATAACAATAAAGATAAATTTGAATATCCATTTCGTCAATCAAAATTAGCTGATATGGTTATTTTAACTAAACCAGCGCTCATTCATTTAATGCTTTTTC
Source organism: Galumna obvia (assembly GCA_034695785.1). NCBI lineage: Eukaryota > Metazoa > Arthropoda > Arachnida > Sarcoptiformes > Galumnidae > Galumna > Galumna obvia. The sequence goes on from JAQFZM010003172.1 coordinate 7,615, forward strand.
TTTTTTCGGATTCGACACAAAAACAATTTGAATTGGGAAATTATTTCTATGTGTTCACTAAACATTTTCAAGATATACCAGATTTCGCTCATTTGACAATTTTGCAAGTAAATAAATTTGAAAATAAGAATATTGATAACGAAAACAACACCCACAGAGGAGTGGTTTTGAATCTAAAGGAGTATATAAACCTCATTTCACGCATTTCGCAAATAATTGTTGATTTGTAAAGAAAACGGTAAAAGTTTAATAATGGTTATACAAACTCATATAATTATTGTGTTGGATGAAAGTGGATCCATGGCTATAAGAAAATATAATGTAATTCATGGGTTTAATAAATTCATTTCGGATCAGAAAAATGTTACAGAAGATGATGCAACAATGAGTTTGATTACATTCAATAATAACTCAAAAGTGGTTTATAAATTTATTCCACTTGACAACGTTAAACAACTCACAGATTTAGAATATAAACCTAAAGGATTTACTGCATTATACGATGCCATATCTGTAGGCATGAGTTTAGTGGATAAAGAATCTGAAGATCGAATAATATTTACGATCATTACAGATGGTGAAGATAATAATTCGGAAGTAAAACTAGAAAAAATTAAAGAGATGATTAAAGAATGCGAAGAAACCGGGAAATATACATTTGTTTATATTGGAGAAAACCCAGATAAATGGGCAGAACAGACACAAACACCTCGTCATAATTGTCTTAAATACGACTACGACGAACCGGACTGTATTTTGGATGAAATGTCTCAACGAATGGCGGATTTTAGGATGGATAAAAGCGATACAACAAAAACATTTTTCAAAAGTGTATAAAAGTTGAAGTAAAAATTTATTAGAGTTTATTACAAAAGAGTATATAAACCTCATCTCACGCATTTCGCAAATAATTGTTGATTTGTAAAGAAAACGGTAAAAGTTTAATAATGGTTATACAAACTCATATAATTATTGTATTGGATGAAAGTTATACTCTGGGTTTTAGAAAATATAAAGTAGCTGATGGATTCAATAAATTCATATCAGATCAAAAAAAGGTCACAGAAGATGAAGCAACAATGAGTTTGATTACATTCGATAATAAATCAAACTTGGTTTATGAATTTATGCCCATTGAAAGCGTTAAATATCACACAGCTTCGACCGTACTTAAACCTAAACGATATACTCCATTATACGATGCAATCTCTCTAGGCATGAGTGTAGCGGATAAGAAGTCTGAAGATCGAATAATATTTGTAATTATTTCAGATTATGACGATAATAATTCGGAAGTAAAACTAGACAAAATTAAACAAATGATTAAAGATCGTCAAGAAACCGGAAAATATACATTTATTTATCTTGGCGAAGACCCCGATGAATGGGCAGATCAAACACAAACACCTCGTCATAATTGTCTTCAATACACCTACGACGAACCAGAGTGTAATTTAAATGAGATGTCACAACGAATGGTTGATTTTAGGAAAAATATAAGTGATTCGACAAAAACGTTTTTCAAAAGCGTATAAAAGTTAAAGTATAAACTTATTTACATCATTTGAAAAATTTTCTTTTTAAAATATGCATCAACTTAAAACATGGCGATTACAAAGTTATATTGATAATTTAGCTTCATTTAAAACGTATAAAGGAAAGTTAAATCCTTTTATGTTTGCTGCTGCAAATTTACATCACAGAATTTTTAATTCATTTAAATGTGATGATTGTGGGGTCATTTTGGAAGAAAAACATTTCAAGATAAATGAAGATCCAATGATACAACATGAGAAATATTCTACAAATTGTATATTTATAAATGCTTTTAAACAAATTTATAAGGCAACTATGCCAAATACTGAAAAATTAGTTCTAGAATTTATGAAAAAACCACTCGTCAAATACTTTATGGATTTAAAAATATATTCTGAAATTGATATTGAAAATGGTGTTAAGGATAAATTAATTAAAACATTTTGCAATTTTGATAATATGGAAGAAATTCAAAATTATTTTAAAGAATTATATCCAAGAAATGAAAATGCTCCTCTCGAATATTATATATGCAAATTTTGTATAAGTAATGTTCCCAATAAAGCCTCATATATTCTTATACCTTGTGGTCATTTGTGTTGTGACAATTGTGTGAAAGCATATACAAATAATATAAATAATCGTATATATAAAATTTTCCATTGTCTTAATTGCAGAGGAGAAATAGAGAAGATTTATAAAATATCGTTTTAAAATGGATACGTTTTCCAATAGATTGGAATCTTTTAATACTTATTGTGGTTTAAATGATATTCTACAACTTTCAATATTTGGATTTTATCACTATAACAATAATATTGTTGCTTGTTCCAGTTGTAGTAAAAAATTTTTGTGTTTTAATCCAAATGCAAATTTTTGGTTTAAACATAGAAAATCTATGTGTAATTATATAGATAAAAATTATCATCTGTATGATGATAAAGAAAAATACAATGATATTAATATTTGGTTGGGAAAAAAATATTGTATGAAACTTATAAACGAAAACAAATGTAATTTAACTTTATTAAAATCATATATAAACGAATTTATTTTATATAACATAAATTATGATAATCTTACTTTATTTAAAGAATTTATAAATTTTAAATTGGTATATTCTATTAGTATTTATAAATAAAAATCAAAAAAATAAAATGTTTCATTTAATATTGTGATTTCATAATGAGTGCATGCGATTTAAAATTCAAACATCCATTTACTTGTGTAGTCGCTGGTACAACAGGAAGTGGTAAAACTATATGGACAAGAAATTTGCTAAATGGTTGGAAATATTTATTTCAAAATAAACAGGTTAGTAAAAAATTGAAAGTCATTTGGTTTCATGGACAGAGACAATCTATACATGAAGAAGAATTAAAAAATGTAGATATAATATATCACGATGGTTTGCCAGATACTACTTTAATTGATAAAGAAAAGCCTGATGTAATTGTAATTGACGATTTAATGGAAGAGATAAAGAAGAATGAAAATGTTAAAAATTTGTTTACAAAAGGTTCACATCATAAAAATATTTCTGTAATATATATTGTGCAAAATATATTTAATCAAGACAAACATATGAGAACAATAACTTTGAATTCACATTATATTAACGTAATGAGAGGTGTTCGTTTAACACAACAAATTGGGATCCTTGGTAATCAAATTTTTCCAGGAAGATGTAAACAAGTTATTAAAGTATTTAAAAAGGCTACACAACGAAAATTTGGTTATTTGCTTATTGATTTGCATCCAACAAGTGAAGACCGTTTCAGATTGAGAACAAAGATTTTTCGACACGAATTATCCAGATTACAAAAGTCTGAAGGATTATTTTCTTGCCCAACGTTTTTTGAGTTGCCTAATAATGAATAAGAAAAGTAAATCTTATTTGAAAAAAACATACCCCTTTTTAAATATAATGTATAATTATGGAATACCGAAAAAACAACGAAATATTGTTATGAAAGCTACTCGTGGTCATCCTGATTTATTAAATACAGCTAAAGAAATTGAATATAATTTCAAAAAGAAGAATTTTAAAATTGGTGATAAGAAAATAAAAACTTTCATGGACACCATTTCTAAATATAACCCTAAAGAATGTAATCATAGTGATAAAATTAAATTGTGTAAACTATGTAAACATCAAACAAATCTTATACAAAAGGGCGATGGATTTTTTGCTTTAGCCATTCCTCTTTTGGCATCTGTTGCTGCTAATCTACTATCAAACAGATAATATGTCTATTAAAGAATTTGAAATTTTACCTTTAAGTGAGAATGCCACGCAAAAAGGTGGATCTAATGACTTCTTGGTGAATAAAAGGATGAACATTTTGAAAATATTTTTCAATCTTGTGAGAGTTAATGCGATAGATGAGGATTTTAGACTTCGAAAGAGCGATGGTTCAGTCGATGAAAGTGCGAATATTGTTGAACTTTTAGAATTAACACAATCAAAACG
>JAQFZM010003173.1:0-11619 GCA_034695785.1 Galumna obvia
AACAAAATTTCGGACCTGACCTGACCTGACCTAATTTTATATGCTTACCTGACCTGACCGGACCTGACCAAGAGTAGTTATTTTACCTGACCTGACCTGACTACCAATTTTCGAGACTTTTTGGAGCTCTAGTGTAAAGCAATAAACTTTATAGTGCTTTAGTGACTAAAGTTAAATCTCCCGTTTGTTAACAAAAGTTGAGAGAAAGTGACAAAAATATATTTTTAAAAGAGAATCACTATTTTTAAGATTAATTTATATATTAAATACAATTTTTTTTAATTGAAAACTTTTGAGAAATTAACAAATAAAATGTAAATTAACATTAAATTTATGTTAAGGCTATGGACTGATCGCAAATTCAGTTGAAATGATAGAAAATGAAAGTATTAATATTATTAACTTTTGAGAAGTACTAAATTTTGACAATAAATGCAATCCTATATTTAGGTTAAATTATAGCAAAAGTAGTTGTTATTATAACTAAATGTCTCTGAGCATGACTTCACTGATGTGAGGATGCAATCAAATGATGCACTTTTCACAGCATCCGAGAGCACAGAATATTGATTTTCACTGAATCACAAAAATTTTATTTTACTTTTTATTTAATAAATTATAGAAATTTAGTTTTGTGTAAAATATTTTAAAATTAAGTTTAAGTAAATTCTTTGAAATAATCTTAAGATGTATTCAAAGACAATAAGAGACGAAAGCATTCGTTTCTTAATAACATTGACTTTATTTGTTTGTCTAATTTGGAGATCGAGGGCTAATTTGTCTGATTTTGTATCGGATTCGAGCACTCAATTACCAGCCATTTATGAAAATCCAAAAATTTATAATATCGGTGCTATTCTCAGTTCAGGACAGAATATACATGAATTCTCACAAGTATTTCATTCGTAAACTTTGTTTTCCATAAGAATAATCTCATTATTCTATCATTAGGTCATCGAAAATATCAACACAAAACCAGGATATCTACCAAAAGGTTAGCCATTAATCAAATATTTGTGAAACTTTCATCAAAAAAGGAAAGGGATGGAAGGGATGGAAGGGATGGGAAGGTTGAAGTTCACAACATTACAATGAATACAGAATTTTATTAAAAATTTTAGTAATATTTATACATTAAATTATAAAATGAAATCATAAAAGGGTATAATTCTATTTTAAACTCAAAACTACTCATATTTTATTTCCTTTCATTTAATGTCAAACCATAACATTTTGATCTAGTATAGAATTTTTCGTATATTGATTTGAAATAAATTATATCTATCAAACGATTTATTATTATTTTATCAGATTTTTTAGTTAATTATTTTTTATTAAAATTAGAAGTTTTGAAAAATTGTCAAAATATTCGTAATTTTCAGATCCGGAGATATATAACTAAAGTTAACAATAATTATGAAAATTTATTCATTAAAAATTTGTTCAACTTTTCGATATATTACTCTATTTTATGATTAAAAATAACGATTAATAATATCATAAACAAAGAATAAAAAAAAGAAATTTTAAATCTTTAAGTAATTTTAAGAATTTAAAATAGACTCAAAGAGTAATTATTACTAATAATACTTAATAAGAGTAAATAAGCATCTTTTAAATTTGTACAAAAGCATAATATCCTAATTAATAAAGTATTAACATTTTTTAGAGAACAAGTTAGTTGATCGTATTTGTAATTAACTATATTTAATGTTTAAACTTGCATTATATTATATTAATCAAAATATATTATTTGAGAGCACTAAAACTTTAAACTTTCGTTTCGATATTTCTAATGTTCACCAAATTATTATTTTTATTATATTAAAAAAAATATATTTTTAAAAATTTGATGCCTTATATGAGTTGTTTAATGAAATTTATTGTAAAAAAGATATAATATTCTATGCGGTGACGGTTCCGATGACCTCAAATCCCATCCGAACGGCTCAAAGCGTTTGCGATAAATTGATTTCATCTCAGGTTTGAGTCAATATTTGTCTAAATTTTGATTTAAATTTATTGAAAAATTATTTAAAAGGTTTACGCAGTGATTGTGTCTCACCCTTCGAGTGGAGATCAGTCGCCGTCTTCGGTGTCGTTTACCTGCGGTACTCATGAGTTTCAAATACAATAAATTAATTAAATTTTTGATTTCAGGTTTCTATAACATTCCAGGTTTGAATTTAATGAAAATTCTTTTGAACTTGGTACAAATTATTTGCTTTATTCCAGTAATTGGTATATCAAACAGAGATAGCACATTGTCGAACAAGAATTTGCATGCTTCTTTTATGAGAACAATGTAAGCAATTAATGAATAATATGAGCGATAATTAAATGTTTGATAATTTTGAATAATATGTTAAGATCTCCGTATTCACATCAGGCAGACGTCTGGACTAAAATTCTGACTAAACTCGAGTACACTAAAGTTGTTTTGATTCATAGCTCCGACAGCGACGGCAGAACCACTTTAAGCCGATTTCAAAATTTGGCGGATATCGCAAAGAGTTATAATTATAATTACGATTAGTTTAAGTAATTGTCTTTAACTTATAGTAAAAGTGGAGACAATCATTGAATACGAACCGGGAATGTCTAATGTCGTCCATGAGTTAGAAGAGGCAAAGAAAGGCATTTGTCGAGTATTTATTCTTTACGCCAATGCAGAGGACGCCAAAAGTATATTCCAAGAAATAGTTTCGCGAAATATGACAACAAAGGGTTACGTTTGGTTGGTATCAGAACAGGCACTTCAGGCTCCGAACCGACCCAATGGAGTGTTGGCTCTTAAATTAAACTCTTTAGAGGAGCGCTCAATGATTAGCGATTCGGTACAGGTTTTAGCCAATGCTTTAAAAGAGATGTATATCAACGAGAATATAACGGCTCCGCCAACCGATTGCGGGAAAGTGTCGATCAACAAATGGCAGTCAGGAATAACATTCCTTAAATATCTTAAAAATCAAACATTTAATGGAAAGACAGGAAGAATTGCTTTCGACGAATTTGGGGACAGACTTCTCAGTGATTATGAAATCATAAATATTATCGACGGAAAAGAAGAAGTGATCGGAAAATACTCTTTTTCTAAAACTGAATCAAAAATGGAATTATTTTTAAATGAAAGTGTAATTGTTTGGCCTGGGTCACAATCAGAAAAACCATTGGGTAATACAGAAAAGCATTTAAAAAAGCATTTAATTTAATAATAAATTTATTGAAAGGATATATAATACCAAAACACCTAAAAGTTGTGACTTTAGTCGAAAAACCGTTTGTTTGGATTAAACCGACCGATAAAAAAGGAAAATGTATGGCTCACCAAATTCTGTGCCCTAAAATTAACTCGAGTACCGGCGCTAATATATCTTATTGTTGTGAAGGATATTGTATTGACTTATTGAAAATGTTAGCCTTTAAACTCAACTTCACATATAGTTTAGAACTGGTAGAGGACGGACTCTATGGGTCCTATGAATTTGTGAATGGTACTAAAAGATGGACCGGACTCGTGGGTCAGTTATATTTTTATAGTATACTGAGAAAATGACTTTTAATTTTGAATTTGAAGGCGAATTAATAAATAAAAGGGCGGACATGACTTCTGCACCGCTCACTGCAAACCCTGAGAGGTATTCATATAAAAAATCAAAGATTTTGATAGAATTTGTGTTTTTCCCAAAAGAACTCAAGTGATTGATTTCACCAAACCTTTCAAATATGAGGGAATAACTATTCTACAAATGAGAAAACCACAAAAGTCAACTCTGGCCTCTTTCTTACAGCCTTTTCATAACACTCTATGGATTTTAGGTTCGTTTAGTTTCTTTCAGCAAAAAAATTAAGTTTTGAAAAATAGTTTTGGTGTCCGTACATGTGGTGGCCCTCGCGCTCTACCTTCTCGATAGATTCAGTCCATTCGGTGGCTTTAAAATGGCAGATGTGGTGCCGTCAGATGAGGGGGCTTTGAATCTTTCGAGTGCTATTTGGTTTTCATGGGGTGTTCTATTGAACAGTGGCATTGGAGAGAGTCTCTAATTTTTTTATTTGTTTCAATTAAGTAATATTTAGTAATAATTATGTATTTATGTTACTCTATAGGAACGCCCCGAAGTTTCAGCGCTCGTGTCTTAGGAATGGTTTGGTATAGAATTAAGAGATTAAACCAATTAATAATTAAATGAAAATTTAGGGCCGGTTTTGCTATGATTGTTGTCGCCTCTTATACAGCAAATTTGGCCGCATTTCTTGTACTGAATCCTCGAGAGTTAGAACAAACTGTTGCCGGAATCGATGTATTTCTTTGTTCGAAATGAAAAGTAAATCATTTAATTATTGGTTGTATTACTATTATAGGACTCACGACTACGAAACCCTACGGACGGCTTTAAGTTTGCGACAGTGAAAGGCAGTTCTGTAGATATGTTTTTTCGACGTCAGGTCCATTTGTTCAACGCTTATCGAACAATGGAAGAGATAAACAAGCAGAGCCCAGAAGAGGCGATCGCAGCTCTTAAATCAGGTTTATTTGACAATTATTTATAATTAAGAAAATTAATTTCTATGAACAAAGGTGACCTTGATGCTTTCATATGGGACTCACCCCGATTGGAATATGAAGCCGATCAGGACTGTCAACTCGTTGTAACCGCTGATATGTTTGGCCGCTCCGGATATGGTATTGGTTTACAGAAAAATAGGTAATAATTGTAATAATTTATTAATTAATTACTCATTTGTTTTATTCAAATAATTAGCTTTTGGACAGAAAAAGTAACCTTGGCTCTTTTGCAATTGCATGAAAGTGGTTATATGGAAACTTTAGACAGTAAATGGATAGTCAGAGATAGTGATTGTTCTGCAAATGAACAGTTCCCTTTCACTCTTGGTATGAAAAGTATGGCCGGAGTTTTCATACTTGTCTTCACTGGAATTGTGGTTTCATTCGGTCTAATTGTTGTCGAAATTATTTATAAGAAGCGAAGGGCCCGAAAACTTAAAAGATTAGCCATCGCTAAGAAGTTGGCCATTAAATGGAGGCTTAGAGTACAGGTATTACTAAATTATTACTTTTTAAAACACCATTTGTTTATATACAAAGTGAGGAATTTCAATGATTTGAAATTACAGGCACTCCATCACTGGCCTCACGGCTCAACCTATTAATGACATTTTAAGTGAAGAATATTTTCAGCGATAGTTTAGTTTAGTTATACTTTTTTTTGATGTAATTTAAGTGAATTTAGTATTTCTGACATTTAGTACAGATTCTGTATTTTCAAACTTTGTATATAATTTTTGGTTAAATGTTTTAATTAATATTGAATTGAAAACTAATAAATGATTTATTATTCAGAAAAGAAAGTCGTTGTACTCTAATTTGTATTCGGCGTTTCCTGTGTTGACCACAGATTTGTCGATCAATAAAAACTATGACTCTCGAGCCTCTACTCCATGCGATTCTCATTCGTTTGTGATTCCTCCTCCACCTCCGCCTCCGACTGGCTTTCATCGAATGCCTCCAAATTACAGTTCAGTACCCAAGAGATCGGCTCAACAAAAGATTTATGAATACAAACAGAGGAGATCTTTAGGCTATTATTGATTTCTCTCCTCTTATATACGCTTCAATTCCTTTCATAAATCAAAATACATAATATTATTATTTGTTATATAATGTTATTTCAAATCAATTTATTGCGAATTACATAACATTTGTTGAAATTTATGTATTTTCTATTGTTATGGTCTCAAAGGCTGACAACACATTTGTCCAAAAAAAGGCAAATATCTTATTATTTATTAATAATTTTGCTTTTATTTTGTTTTACAAATTTCATTCGCATTTCATTTATATTTCTTAATATCAAGAGTTTTGTCATTAATTTTGGTTTATATCGATTAACATTTTCACGAGTTTTATATTTCAAATATTTCTTTGAATTTGATATCATTTGAAGATTAAAATTCAATAAATTTAAAGATTTATAATTATATATAATTTGAATTTGAATAACAAATAACTCATTTCTCAAAGACGTCCGGTTATGACATTTCTTTGTGACCAAAGAGTAGTCAAAATAATATTCAAATAAAATTCATAATTTAAACAAATGAATAAATATTTGAATGGATGAACTAGGTAATTTCCTGTATAAGAAATAGGAGCGCATATTTATATAGTTAAAAGCTCTGTTGAAATAAGCAAAACAACATTTCATGAAAAATCATTTTATAAGCAAATCATAGGAATTGAATTTGAGATAAATTGATATAATTTATTATAGGATTGGATACGGAATGTGATCGCAAAATAAATAAACGTTTGTTATGACACAAAATGAGATTTTTGGCCAAAGATATCAACACTTCAATGATTAAACAAAAAAAACATTAAATTAGTTGATTTGATCTCAAATTAAAGTAACAAAACTTTTGTATTACAATTATTGCGATAAATATTTAAAATTGCGATTTCGTATAAAATTAATGTCAAGTGATTTGTTTTAATACAAACTTATAATAATTACTAAAATAAAAACAAATAACTAAAAACTAATGCATAGATTCATAACATTTTGTTAAAACAATAAAAACAAATTAACGCTAAATTAAATTTTAAAAAAGTTATCGAGGAATAAACCCGTCATTAATAATAAGTTATTAATAACTGATAATTACAAAGACATCGATTTGTAAGCATTTGTAATCATTTATACATTTTTACGCAGATCTTTATTTAAAATTAAATATAACTTATGATAATAGTCTCTTAGTCATTATATGTCGATGGCCTAGGTCAACTTTTCAGGCAAACGAGCACTTATTTTATTGACTTAAAAGTCTTTTTTTTGGTCATTCATTTTTAAATAAGATTTTGTTATATTATTGGAAGTCCTCTAATGACACTATTCTGGGAAATAATTTAGTCTCAATATTTAGCTCTAATTTTTGAATATAAGAAACAGATTTTTTTAATATATAGAAAAATAATAGAAATTTGAATAAAATGTTCACTTTTTAATGATTTGCTTAAATGTTCTTAAAATTTGATGATTTTTTAAGAAAATTATAAACGTTTAGAAATAAATTCATAAATCGATTTGTATTTTAAATGAATAAAACTCTAGTTTTTGAAGTTTGATATAATAATAATAATAATAATAATAATAATAATAATGGAAAAGTGTCGCCAAATTTTCTCGAAACTGCACTAATTCTGGGTTTTCATCTGATTGGAGGAAAAACTACTTAAAAGTATCAAGGTAAGTAGAATTTGTTTTATTAATGGTTGATTTTAAACTGTTTAAAACCTATGAACCAAAAAAGGCCTCTTTTAATACCCAGAAAATCAGGGCTCAGTAATTGATCTTGTCAAAAGGCAAATTGACTTCAATCTAAGAGTTTCATAAAAGACTTGAATTTTGCTTAAAATTCAAATATAAATTTAAAGAAATACAATTGATCTAGTTCAATTTACAAACACTATGTAGAGATCTATTTAAGTAAAAGAAGAAAACTAACTAGGAGGAATAACTAACATAACTAACAATATAAGGGAATATTAGTTCTCAATTGGAGGTATATTTTTCTAATTTATAATTATATGTATATTTTATGTACCATAAGATCATTTATTAGAAAGACCAGGACCAGGACCCGGACCATCGCTTCTCTTTACTTAATATTTTAAACTAATAAATAAGTAAATTATTTAAAAAATTAAAAATTTTCAATAATTATATAATAAATTGTATTTAAATATACTTTTTATATATATTTATATTTTAAAACTAAACTGAAATTCGATGATAACGAGGATTAGAATCGAAACAAAAGGTTTGCATCACTTAAGAGATGAGTATTTATTTTACAGATAAGATCTAATAATAAATCACTTAAAATGTTTGCCAATCAATAGGTTTAGAGATTAAAATTAAGAGTAAATGACATTAATTTAAGTCTAACCGATGCTATTCGGAAGAACTTACGGCGGCCTCGTTTTCAATATTTGTTAGTCGCGAATAAAGTTGGCTCTCAGTGTTGTTTGAATCACTTATCAGATTATCACTGGTTTGGTCTAAGGAAGAACCCGAAGAACCCATCGCTAATTTCCTCATCTGTCGAATGACAGCCGTCGCGTTATATGCTTGCTATCAATCACTCAATTATTAATTAATTAAATGACAAACATTAGACTTACCCTCCATTTAGTTTTGGCAAAATTTTTCTTAAGCTGTTCACTGACAGAGCCGTGAATGTTAGTGTCTTTAGCTGTATTGCCAGATATCCTTGTTAATTTAGATAAATTGTCATTCATTTGTCAATAGAATATTATCTATACCAGGGATGGTTCAGTGCATGTTTACAGATAAACCTCTTTTGGACGTCAACTAAATATCAATTGTAGTGAAATACAATTTTTGAATTAAAAGAATTAAAAACTGACCGCATATTAAATGTCTAATAAAATCTTTGGCAGAATCTGAAATGTCGTCCCAATAGGGAGAATCAAATTCAAACTCCCCTTTTAATATCTGAGCAAAAAGATTGGCGTCGTTTTCATCATAGAATGGGGGGTAACCACAGAGTAGAATATATGCGATTACGCCTATACTCCAAACATCAACTGATTTGCCGTAAGGTTTTTGTGCCAATACCTCAACAATTAAATTAAACAATTAATGAGAAAATAATAACATAAAAGTCTTTCGTTAGTCTTTTCAAACATAAATTATATTCAATTCAATTAATTTATAAAATATGAAATCAATTGATAAAAATATTATTTGCATTAATAGTAAACATCTGAAGGGAGAGTAACTCTGAAATCACTCAACCAAATGTTCACAAATAATCATCTAATCATAGAGAAGCATTACCTTGGTAACAATTTCGTTTAATAATTTAAAACAGATTCAAATTTATTCAAATTACAGATAACTAATAAATATTCATCAATTTATAGGGAAACACCCACTCAGACACTTACAAAGAGCCAACATTTTTATTCTAAATTTTTCCTGGATAAATTAACTTAAACGTTAAAGAATACACCAGAGGAAATTCGTTTTTAGCAAGATAACTAATAATTTCTATAAATTAATTTGATTTTCTGAAAAAATATTTTCATTTGAAAATGGAATTTGAAATTATTATTCTATTTATATATATGATAACCTTGTTCATTTAATAGCACAAGAAAAATCGTATAAAAAATCTATAATAAAATAGTATTTATTCCAATAAATTTTGAGAATAAAATCCAAATATTAGTGAATAAAAAATATCTGTCGATTACTAAAAGAAATTTAATAAAAACTTTAAAATTGAGTTATTTTTTATTAGTGACTCAAATATAGTTTCAAAAATTGTTATTTAATTATTCAAATTTAAGGGATTTTAACGCTCTTGAAAATATTATTTAAGTCCACAATTATTGAATAATTTTTATTATAGTCTCTATTTTTACCTTGATAAAACCATTAGAATAAAATATTGAGATGATATTCGTTTTTGGCATTAAAAACATAATGAATATTTACTGGAATAATGTATTATACCATTAATATATTCGTTAGTTTTAACTCTTTGGATACTATTTTTATAGTCAAATATTAAATTTAATCTAGTTACTATTATTACATTTAAATGTATGAGTATAACAATAAAACCATTTATAGTTTCGGTCAAATTACAAATCTTTCAAGAATTAAATAAAACGCTATAAAAACTATATAGTAATTAATATGTTTACAGTCAATGGGTTTACAGTCTTTGACAAAAGAGAACGAACTCTCATTCTCAGTGCTTTCCTGAGGGAGGAGTCAGGTTTGTCAAACAAATGATATGCAAATGTTTAATTCAAATAAATAGTCACTTTAAGATCCAAAATATTAATCCCTTTGTTATTGTTTGTTTGTAAACCTACCTTCAAATGTTTGTTCTGATATATTTGTGTAAGTTTCTGAAAATGTGTACATATCTTCTATGACAACAGCTTCCTAACGACCTGTGCTAGAGACGGAAAGCACAGTCGATAGAAGCTCCTAAATGTAGTGATTATAGGCTTTATCTCAAATCTTGTTTATAATATTAAACAAGTGATTTTCAATATTGTTTACAGAATTCATTTAAACCATTGGGTTTAGTTATATCTCATCTTGTGTTTTTTAACAAGATATAACTGATAATAAAACTACTGATATTAATAAATAAAAATTAAATATACATACAAAAACAAATACAGTGATGTCCATTTTACGTGTCGTTTAATTTTTGAATGAATTTCCATTATTATTTTATAGAAACAAATTATTTTCAAAACCGAACTCTGGTTTTGCCCATATTTTATGAGATTGAAAAATATTTAAATTCCCTTGTTTATTTTTCTATTAATTTGATATTATTCATAATGAGTCATATTTCAAAGGGATTAAAAGTCATTTATTTAATTTTAATATTTTTATAAATTAAATCAAAATTGGTTCGATAAATGTTTTTTAATTTTCAAATATACTTATTTATTTAAATAAAATGAGCTTGCAAAGTTCAAAATTATGAGAATTCAAATTGATCTTTTTCAAAAGTTTCTTAACCAATTTTGTTGAAATAAGATGCTTTTGTGAGGGATAAAATTATGTGATTATTTACCAGTTTCATTAAAAAGTCAATTGATAACCAAAATATTTTTAATTTAAAAATTAATTTTATCTATAAAAGAAAAGTTGAAAAATTTGTTTTAATGTGTACTTTTTAATTGCATTCTTCTATACAGAAATTTGCTTTATATTCAATAATTCTGAATTCAGTTGCGACGTTTTGATGAAACTTGAGAAATAAATAGAGTATTTTATCTCGCATTAAATGCATAATTTTACATCAAAATTGGTTAAGAAACTTTTGAACAAGATCAATTCAAATTTTCAAAATTTTGAACTTTGCAAGTTAATAACCGATAAAAGGGGAAATTTTTTGTAATTATTATTAAAGTTTTGACAATAAAATATTTTTAGGAGTAATATATTAGAAGTTCAGACAGCATGGTTTATTTTAACAATCTTCAACTCAGAATTCAACATATCATTTGGAATATATTGTAGGGGTTTTTAATCCAAGTCTTGGTATAACAATTACTATCATAACAAAAAATTTTTAGGTTCATAATTAAATTAATAATAAAGATTTGTTTTAAAATACTTATTAATTTATTTTTATTTAATTTAAATGATATTATATGACTAATTTTAATTAATTGAATTAAATTTGTTGTAATATTAATACTCTACAATATTAACAAAATGATACGTTGATTTCTGAGTGAAGATTGTTATTTTATTTACTTATTTATACAGTATAAGGATTTGAATCAAAGGGATTATATATTTCACTATCTAAGCAAGATACAAAAGGGACAAATTAAATATGTTTTACCCGATTTAAATGAATGTAATTTTAAAGAGTACTTTTCAAGGGTAGTTTTCAAAGGTATTTTCGACTATTGTTATATTACTCCGTTTGATTGGATATATTTTGCAATGTTTTTTTCAATAGTATCTTATTTTGACCCGAATTCTAATTATTCATTAATACTGACAATCTTTTGGTGTTTAA
>JAQFZM010003174.1:0-11618 GCA_034695785.1 Galumna obvia
AAGTCGCAGATAGTGGGACACTGTCCGTCTAAGTGAGTTTGTTAGAGGGGGTGTACTACTATCCGGGTAGACGTACATTAACTTTTTAAGCAAACTATAAATTTATTGAAATTCACATAAGAGTACATAACAAACTGTAAAATAGTGTTTAAATCATAAATTTTGAATAAATATAAAAGTGTACTCTTATGTGAATTTCTTAGAAGTGGTGTACTTTTATCCGGATAAGAGTACACCAACTTTTAGTACCCCTGAAAATGTCCGTAATTCACTTAAACGGACTGTCCCACTATCCGGGGTAATAAGGTATATTTGAGACCCAATAGCATTGAATGCACCTCTAATTACTCTAATACTTCAACCTTTCCTATAAAACGGTCAAAATTAAGAAATGAATGATTAAACTGAAGCTAAAAAGAAAAACAATCGATAATAACTAAATATTTTCATAAAATATAAATTATTTTAAATAAAATGTAGTAAAATATTAGTATTAATTGTTTAAATATAATGAAAAATTCCATTATTTTAATTATATTTGAATTTATTATAAAAATTATACCAATTCTTTCCCTCTATTATGGCAACCCCTCTATAACTTCAACTAAATCTCTATTCCCGACCAGTTTCCATAATAGAGGTTTAAGTGTATCAAGATCTTTTAAAACTATTAATCGATATAATTCTAATAATTAATATAATTCTATTCATTTAGCATTCATTTCATTTAAATTGACATTTCAGGAAATATGACATAAATGAACAAGAACAATAATTTTAAATTAGCTTTAAGATACAATTTTATCATATAAAAGAAGCAAGAGCATTTATTTTTTATAATACTTACAACTGATATTCCATTTTTGAGCGAATTCTTGGATATCGTCAATGATTTGTTTGGCTAACAATCCGTTGTAAAACAGATCGATTGGGTTCTCACTATTAGCTAATTTTCGTAAAGTTTGTGCCAATTGGGGTAAAGTTATTTTGTTTCCCTCTTTAAAGCACTCATTCGTTGTTTTGTTGACAAAAATGTCTCTGAAAAGTAAAATAGTATTTAATAGAAATATTAGAACAGAATATAAGTGAATACCGAAGAGAAGTAAACTTTTTAATCCAAATATCATTAATTTTTAAAGCATTTGCAAAATGTCGGGAAACATAAAACCCGTTTTGAGCCAAATCTATCGCCCCATCAAACAATTGATTCCATTCTAGTCGACCAAACCTCTGATGGAGTTCCCAATAGCCATATAATTCACCAGGCACAGCTATGGATAGTGGAAGTTTAGCCAAAGTACTAACGTTGACAAATAAGTCTTTGTGCGACAGTTTTGGCGCCTCTTCTCTGGCGTCGATCGTAAATGTCTTTTTTGAAGTCGAGTTATAGAACAGAATAAGACTACCGCCGCCCAAACCCATAGAATGGGGTATTGTAACGCCCATACATAACAGTATAGCAATGGCGGCATCGGCTGCCGTTCCGTCCTTTTCCAGAATTTGTCTAAAAATTGAAATACATATTAATCATTAAAAATAAACATGCTTAATTAACTATTAAACCAAGTTTAGTTCAAATGTTTACTTTCCATAGTGTGCGCATTGGGCTGAGTCTGTGGTAACGGCATAATCCTTGTAAATACCAAAACGTGACTCAGAATGATATTCTCCCAAATAGTTTATCTTAAATTGTATACTAATAAGTTTGATAAAGATGACCAAGAGTATTATACATATTATAACAAATATGAATACAAAAAGAGGACGTTTTCTACAAATGAAATACAATAATAAGAGCAAGGTAATTTCTATTTGTAGAGAATTTTTTCAGACTTAACTTGAAAAGTGAATTGAATGGCATTTTTCCAAAAATTTTTACTTTGAATTCAATTTAAAAAACACTTTATTTTCAATTTAATGGTTCATTGAATTCACTTTTAATCCAAACAAATAATAATAATATTCACATAAATTGAAACCAATTTCTAAGGACTAAATCAGTAATAATTTATAACAATTTATAACAAATGAACTCAAATTAAGAGATAAAGTGACACTTTTTTTATTTATGCCTCGACTTTATCTTCACTTAAAAGTGTAAATAAATTCTTATCAGACATTTAGGACTCAACTTAAAGTTTAGGACTGGAATTGGCGGACATACAAATAGATGTATATATTATGCCCTAATTTAAAGAATTTTGTGGATCTGAAATCGTCATAATCACTGATAACAGTTGAACAAGATAACAAATCTAAATTTAGTAGCACTACATACATAACACATGTATAATATATAATACATGTATTGTATAATATAAACACTACTTAATAGAGAATATGATGTTATTGAGTCTTATATTTATTAAATTTATTAATTAATTTCAATTAAAATTAATTAATTGGGAGAAATTCCAATATGTTCTCACATTTAGTCTCATTTATAATTAAATGATATCTTAATAAATGACATGTTTAAATTTTTATCAAGATAAAATTTGGTGACATATTGTATAAGTTTTTTGATATTTATACTAACAACCAAGGTTAATCCATTTTAAGAAATCCTTGATATAGATCTTCTAAAAAAAGTTTATTCAAAGCCAATTCTTTTAAGTTACCAGGGTTGCTAAGTTACCAAGTAAAAGATTAAGTTAAGCTAATAATTACCATAATAATTATTTTTTTAATTAAATTAACGTTTTTTGTAGTTTTTATTTATAAAATTAAGTTTTATTTATTTTAAGTCAAATAATAATAATAATAATAATATTAAAGATAATTAGTTTACAGAATTATTTAAGTAATTTGTTTTTATCTTTAAGTAAAACATAAATTACAGAAATAAGTAAACAATTATTTCAATGATTAGTTTAATTAAGATTAGTATTAAAATAAGTTTTTGTGTAAATAAAAATCAAATGAAAAGTGAAAACCAAAAGCCAATGACATTGGAAAGGGTTTGAGCATGATACTTTTGGTTTAAGTGTATGATTAGATTATATCTTTCTCTTTTTAGATCAATGTTTACTCGATCTACAAAATAATCTATTGATATGAATGATATGAATACTGAAGAAGAAAAGGAGTAAAAGTGATAATAAAAAAGTGTTGAAAAATGTTTATATAAAATGTTTACTTTTTTTGTTTTTTTGTCAATTTTTTGTTTATTTAGTCATAACTCTGGTTTTTACTATCATTTAGAGGCCAATCCTTCGATCAGTTCAGTAACCCTTGAAATGCTTTTGGATTTTTGGATTCGTTTTGAAATCTTTTGCAGTTTTTTTATCAGTAACTTATCGTTAAGAAGTTTATCAATACTGGAGAGCATTTCCGTTTCAGAGCACTCGTATGGATCTATTCTTATGCCTAAATTCTTTTCCTGAAGACGCTGTGCGTTATCGTATTGGTCGCAGAAAATCGGACAAACGATCATTGGTTTACCGAAGAAGAAGGTCTCAGTAAAGGTGTTATTACCGCCGTGTGTTATGACCAGATCCACCACTTTTAGTACTTTGATTTGAGGAAGAGTCTGATCGCCCCACATATTGTCTGCCAATTCGTACTGATCGTGAAGCGGACCTTTTGATACAATAAACCTGTGCTGCGATTTTGAGAGAATAGAGACCAGACGTTTCATGAGATCTACGTCTGTGCCGCCCATTGAACCCATTGACAAATAAATGAGTTTTCCGGATCTGTTCCTCAACTTTTCTGGTATTTCGAATTTGTCGTTGTGTTCAGACCTCATAAAATAGTCAAATCTGTGCCAATTCGCGGGGAATTTCGTAATGTCTGTATAATCGAGTTCTTCGGGAACCATATATATGTTGAGATACGGTGAAGGAGTTATTAACTTTTGGGTCGGAAGTGTAGGGAAACCATTACTTAAAAGCCAATTATTAAAGTTTTGTATTGTAGGGGTCAGCGCTTCGTTCTTCTCGTCCCTAACCTTTTTCCACAATTTTTTATCTCCATTTGCGGGAAGACCTGTCGTTTCAATAATTGTTTTATTATTTAATTACTTTCTCTTAAAAAAAGTTTCTCTCAGAAGACGTTTAACTTTATATGAAGTAAATAACCGCTTATCTAATCGAAAGGTTTTGCAAAAACTAAACTTGATAAATTTAACTTTCAATGCCAATACTTATACACTTATACTTATAGACTGTTTGTCGCCAAACACTAATTTTCTTAATATATTTAGAAAAATCCCCGAAAAATATATTTAGAGAAAAAATAATGAAATGTTTACTGACCTAAACCTCCGGGCGGTATCTCGTCGTCATCTATTGCGTGATCGATAGACAAAAGATTAGTACTGACAGACCAGACCCACGGTATGCCAGAGTTCATCAGTGATGGCATCCAAACAAAGCCATCGATGACAATGATGTCAGGTTTGACCCGATCCACAATTTCTTGGATTTTTCTGTCACTGGCCTGGATCTGTTTAATTAGGCCATTTGCTGTCAATTTGTTAAAGTTCTTCATCTTTTCCATCGGCGGTTTGGACCCAAACATACCGCCTCTTGAGAAGAGTTCAGCCCAATATGTTCCGGGATCGACATCACTCTCTGCTTCCCGACATATCTCTTCTTCGAAACCATATTTAGTCAGTTTATTCTTCCAGATATCACAAACAGCGAACACAATTCGATGTCCTCTATCTCTGAGCACTTGTCCGATACCAATGCAAGCGTTGACGTGTCCGACACCATCGGGCGGTGCGAATAAAATGGTTAACTTTTGTCTCATTTCTCTTCGGATTAGAAGTAATTCAAAGATTTTATATAACTTATTAACAAAATTCTTAAACATTAGTTAAGACTATTTCACACAATTATTATATGAATTACTTTAGAATTGATTTTTAAAAACTTTTTATATAATAATAAAAATATAAAACTTTTATTTCGTTAAAACACTTAATTGTTTGAGTGTTTGAATAAAGTACTGAATGAAAACATCTTGAGTTGTATCAACTTTTATACCAATTTTTAGAGAAAAAAATTTACTGATTCTCCGGATTTCAGAGATTCTTCTCTTCCAGAGAGCCTTCAGTTAATATTTATTTATTTATTTGTCCGATCAAAGGTTGAAATTGTTTTTATCATTGCATTCATATATAATTTTTAATCACTTGAAAAGGAACTCAATTACAATCTTCCGGCCTCTGGAAAGAACTCCTCCTTTTTTTGGTTCTTTGAAGTCATTTCATCTATTTTTTCACGACTCGAATGTTTTTTCTCCGCAATGACTGAATGTTCAGATAACTAGAGGTTAATGGAATTTAATGTATTCATAGATAAGATATGTGACACTCAGCATATGGTTGTGGTGGCGAAGTTTCCAGCGTGAAAACCCTATTTTATAGATAATCCCAAATGAATAAAGGCCTGTCCTAAGCCAATAGGACTGACCCCCGAACCTTAGCAAACCAGTTAAGTTTTAGACAATTTACACTTTTTGTTATAATAAACATATTCTGTGCTTAGGATTGAGTTTAAGATATTAGGTTTGATTTAAATATTGTTCGAAAAAAGTTTATTTCTAAAAAAACGTTATTTTTCTCTCTTTAAAGTCATTTAACTCACATAAGGTTATGACTTAAATATTATTTTTGTTCGAATCTAATTTTACTACATTTAATGACCGGTTCTAACCTGTAAAGCGCCGGTTCTATACTCTCAGTCCTGATTTTAAGTATAGATTTCTTTAAAAGAATTTTTAATAATTTTAATGTATTTTCAGAAAATTCTAGAATTTTTTCTCCAAATAATTTGTGTTATTCCTAAAAATGTACAGGTTATATTTGCAAATATTTAATAAACAGGTAAAGTCAGTAAATAATAACAAAATATGGATTTTTTCTGATAGATAAGAATTTTCAAGAATTGAGTGACATTTTATTCAAAATTTATAATATTTCTCAAAATTAATATACATTTAATGAAAAAATGTTTGCTTTAAATGTGTTTAAAATATGTTAATCACTTCGATAATAATATAAACAATGATTTAATTGAATGAATGGTTTGACATAATTAAAAGCAGAACTTCCTCTCATTTGAAAAAAGTACTAAAATGGAAATCTTATGAATCAAAGATAAGCGTATTTTTCATTCATAATAACGTGTTTACGACATAATTGCTCTCATAATTAGTATAAAGTCAATCAAATTATTAGATAATCGATAGAGTGTTCCCAAACTGTCTCTCAATGCAAACACATTTTCCTTAGAATTGATATCAAAATTTAATATCCAATAGTATTTCAAAAATAATAATTCATTGATATTAATAACACAATTATTATTAGTCTTAGTTTTTATCTAAAAATATGTTTTTCCAAAACCAAAACAATTGTTGATCTTTGGAACGGAAGTCACGAATCAGATCTTCGTTAAATTAACTCAATTCTGAAGTATTTCTCGAATAAACTCTGATTTTAATTAAAAGAAGAAAAGAAGTGATTCTAGCATTTGATGAAAACGTGATTCGAGTTTCCGATCGAATTGATCTCAGAGTCAACTTATCTGAAAATCTGATAATTTATGGTAAATACCTCTCAACCTATGATTTACTTTACAACAGAGTATTTTAGCAATAATTCTAATACTTTATAGGATTATCTTTTTGTTTAGTTTTATATAATTGCCTAAAACATGATTTAACAAGGTAAACTGATCAACTTAAACTGGTTTTGATTGATTTTTATTACCCTGGGTAAAAATGTATTAGATGTCATTAAAGAATTTCTTTTATAATAAGATAAGTTATATAAAGCCTATTCTATATTATTTATCAAAATAGAATAATCCTAGGAGTGACTGAAAAATGTTATCCTTGACATT
This sequence comes from Galumna obvia, assembly GCA_034695785.1. NCBI lineage: Eukaryota > Metazoa > Arthropoda > Arachnida > Sarcoptiformes > Galumnidae > Galumna > Galumna obvia. Next base: position 6,858 of record JAQFZM010003174.1, read on the forward strand.
TTATAGAAACTTTCTAAACATTTTAAATATTTTAAACTAAATTTAGTACAATTTAGGGAATCCCCGCTGAAAAATTCCAAGAATATTATAGGTCTAAAATCTTAATATGTTATTCAAATTTTCAAATATCAAACGTTTCAGTAATTTTGTGTTAAATAGGATTTTAAAGATTTTAGGAGTTTTTGGAAATTCCACAAATAATAAGCAATTTTTAGGCAAATGTTTATTTAAGTTAAGCTATGATAAAGCATCAAGTTCAATCTAACAAGTTATAATAGATAAAACAGAACAATAGCTGGTAATACCAGTGAAAGTTCAGTTGTATTGAGATCAGGAACAAAGAAACCAGAATTTAAATGCAAAGAGTAATCAATTTTGTGTTTATTTGGTAAACAAATTGAGAGGAACTTTGGGAACTTCAGCTGTTGTCAGATTAGGTCCGGGGAATCCCATAGACTTGAGGTCTTCAAAACAATGTCTACAATCGGTTTGGTTTCAGTGATAGCTTCGGATATGACGTGAGGACCGACACATTAGAACATCTTTCAATCACATCATTTCCTGTTGTTTAAGTCACTGCCTCTCTATTTCAGTCCCTCTTCTGAGTTCTTATGTTTACTCTTCTATTTTGACATCAGAAAAGTCCAGAGTTTTATTCACCTCTCGATTACCACTTAAGTCAATACAATTCCTATAATTAATACTCATTTTAATGCTTAGTTTATTTTAAGTCTATTTCTAATAAAAAACTTTTAGAAACTTTTGCTCGGAATGTGTATATCAGTGATTGGAAGAGCATTTTTCTATTGATAGTCATTTTTGTGTCAAAATTAAAATATTATATTCCTTTAGATTTTAAAGTTTAATCTTTTGGTGAATTAAATGCTATTTTGAGAATAATTTTTGGTCAATAAAAAGAGTAATTAAGACCTGATGTCGTTTTACACCAGAATTATGTGGTTTTCAATTGCTCTCCAAATGTAAAGACTTTTCGCCTGTTCTGACCGGTTCTGACAGGTCTGACACATCCATAACAGTTAACAATTAACTTAAGATTAGATTCAATTTTGATGTCTTTTTTTAGAAATATTTGAGCTATTGATCCACCTTGTTCAATTATTATCTAGAAATGCCTACAAAACAGTTGGAACTGAACTTGAATTTGATTCAATATTTATCACTATTCTTATTGAAGCAAGGTAAATAATTATAAATTAACGATTTATTGACTAAAATATAATGAAATTTAATTAATTATCGATTTTCTAATATTTGAAATAATATTTTGAATAAAATTTTAAAACATTTATATGAGGATAATTAAAAAAATTTATCGGATGCAAAGCCAAGATAATACAAAAATATTGTCAAAATATTGTTTATTACTGACAATTCTGACAATTGTGAGTAAGGTCTGTTATTGAGTTCATAGTCCTGATTAAATGAATGACAAGTTATGAATGATTGAAATGAATTGGAATAAATTGAGCGAAAGATCGATAATTTGGTTCCATTTCTGGTGAAAATGTTGTTTCAATAATTTTTAAGTGTCTGAGAGATGGAATCTATTGATTTAGTGATGTTTTTATCAATACTTTCTTTGTGTTGAAAACCAGAAAAATCTACTCATTTTATGAATTAAAGTAAATACTCTGTGTTTACGATAATTGCAAACAATTCTTATCTAAATATTTATTATACAACCGATAAAACTGTTTCTAAACTATAATTTCTTTTGTGTGTATTTTCTCCTTTCCTCAAAAGATTTAAAAAAGTAATTCCTGTCATTCACTTAATTATCTATTAATTAATTATTTGTTTATTATTTATTTCTGGTCTTTTCCGTATTTTGAACCTTTTGTTTCAAATGGGGTTTTCAAGATAGTTCTTATTCTTATTAATAATTAGACCAAGATTCATTTGAACTAGCTTTTAAGTTTTGAATCGCTTTGTAAAATGATCTAGATCAAATTAATTATGTTATCATCACCTAAATCATTTGATTAATTTTTAAATATTATTATTATTGACATTGAATTGACATTGTTTATACTTAATAGGGAACAAAACATTGTTCTAATTATTCATTATATTATAAACATTTTATTTGAAATAATAGTGAATCCATTGACTAAAAAAAGATATTTTATAAAAAAAGGAATGTTTTTCAAAGTTTTTAAATTAGTTTTACTAAAAATATAATGAATTTACTGTTAATTATATTTATTTTTATAGATATTATTGAAGAGATAAATAGTATTTTCTTTCCTTTGATCAGAGGTATTCTTGGTAATCGTTTTAGTAGGCGCCGCCGATTGCCAAATGGAGCAAGGGAAACTATTTTGGCCTACAATATGAATTGTGGTAAAGAAATAATTTTTATTAAATAATTGTTAACTATTCAGTTTTAAAACATTTAACTTGCTCAAAATATCGTAAATAGATACAAGATGTTCTACTACTACTCAAAGGGACCAGTTTTTAATGTGTATACAACGAATACAAAGAGATAGACCTCCAATAATAAGAGTTTTAAACTTTTGTACGAATGGACTCAATTGTAATATAAGGCAAAGAAATAGAATCAACAGATGTCTTATCACTCGAATGACAAACACAAGGAATTTAGTCTCACTAAGACTTCAACGATGTTTTCGCCAGTCTTTGACTGTCGCTTCACTCGACTGTTTGGTCAGAAGAAACAGATTTATAAGGGTTTTACTGCCACTCCCTCGCGGACCGTCAGGACCTCTCAATTAGAACTATTTTTAGTAAACAAGTGACCATGCTAATTTTCAAATATCATTTAATTTTATTAATAAAAAATTATTTTTAAAACATATTATAGTTATATTAGAAGTAGTGTAAAGTTAACATGTTCTTTTAAATCTAATAAGTTTATTTATCTAATTGTACTTTAATTAATTTATCACTAATGACAACAAATTAAACTGATCTGAATAAATTGAGAGCATTTCAGGGAAATGTCACTTATGGAACTTGATTAATAAATGTAGAATGACCTTGCACACTTTTTATGATTGAATAGATGCTCTCAATTTTGATTAATGAGTTAAATGGAAACAATCTGTTGGATCTGTTGTTCGCATTGAAAATGAATGAGACATTTCTAAAAAAAATGTGAAACATTTATCGAATAATTCCTTTTCCTGGATAATGAGAATCTTGATCATTTTGTTAATAGCGATGCCATTATTTGATTTAATAAATCCATTTCTATTTTTCCCATTTTTAAGACGTTTTAATAATTTTTTCTTTGGTAATAACAACGGGCGACGCCTCCGACTACCCAATGGGGTCAGAGAGGCATTGCTGGCTATGAACGCATATTGTGGTAATTAAAATGAACTAGTTCATATTCTAGTTGAGATAAGATTTAATATTTAATTTAATTTGTATGAACTAATAAACTAATATTTTGAATAATTGTTAGTTCTTTGACAGATAACCCTTGTGTTAGTGGTAATCAACAAACTCAGGTCCAGAATTGTATACAGAGAGGACTCAATAATAATTCGAGACTAATGCTAATTGTCCAGAGATGTAGTCCGGGCCAAGACTTTCTCTGTAATCAAAATCAAAGAATTCGTACCACTCGTTGTGTAATCAGACAAACCATTGGACGACGAAATGTGGCGACGCCTCGACTTCAGAGGTGTTTCAGAAATTCACTGACGATCGCAACTCTCGACTGTTTAATCAGAAGAAATAGATTTTTACGTAATTTATTGCCACTTCCGAGAGGACCCGTCGGACCTTTAAGGTCTTCGACAACTTTACTCAACCATTATATTAAGTCATTTAAAAGTAATTTAAATATTAGTAATAAAAAAGTAAAGAATGTAAAGGTTTTAAAATATTCAAATAAAACACTAAAATCAAATAAAAACAAAAATAACATTTTTATTTAATAAATTGTCACATTTATTTGCAAGATAATTCGATATTTAGATAAGGAATATTGAAGTATCTTTCAAAAAAAAGAGTAATTAATTCAATGGCATTGAAAGAGAAATAACAAAACTATTGATGAATTGAATTGTTCTCAATATTAGTTGTGAACCAAATTTGCATAAATGAAGCAATAATTTGTTGAACAACTGTTTCGGGTAATGAATAAATAAGTGGTCGTCCAAAATGAAAATAATAACTGTTTTGTAATATAATGAAAGTTTTGATGATTTTATTGATTTCAATGAAAATTATTGATCGAACAGTAGAACCCATTTTTGTGATTTCGATCGCAAGACAACGATGTTATCGAAATAATCTTCAGAACATTTATGGTTATTATGGAGGAATTAATGGACCCTTTTATGGAGCAAATATTGGTGTAAATTACCCTGTTAATAGATTCCAATCCGGTGTCAGGGAAGCAATTTTTGCTATCAATGCATTTTGTGGTAATTTCTACTTGCTTATTTTTGTTTTTATTAATAAATTAATTTGATCATATTTTTTATGATAGATAATCAATGTGCTGACCCGCCTCAACAAGATCAAGTTAACAATTGTATTCAAGGTGCTATAAATACGGGACTTAATAATAATCTAATAATAACTGTTCTACGAGTTTGTACTCCGGGTCCGGATCTCAACTGTAATATAAACAGAAATCAAATGAATCGATGTTTTATTAGACGGACTCTAAACCGAAGACGACGTATAGTATCGCCTCAACTCCAGCGATGTTTTCGTTTTGCACTCAATTCGCGGACAATAAACTGTTTGAGAACTCGA
>JAQFZM010003175.1:0-11616 GCA_034695785.1 Galumna obvia
AATTATCAATCGGGGGAGTTAAGGTATCTGTGTTTAAAATTTTATTGAATTTCATCAACGCGTTTAGTAATTATAGCTTGTTGAGTTGTCCTAGTTAGTTTTGAAACAAAGTGTATATTATAAATATGTCTGAACTTATAGTGATATTCATTCTCTATTCATGATTATCTTGTTAATAAGTTTATTTTGACAAAATATGAGTAAAATCTTTTACTAATGCGTTCAAAATTTATCTTATGCACGAATAATAAAGCTTTAAACACCGATTTTTGACCAGCAATTACTCGGTAAATAGTAATCAGACGCCGATAAAACAATATTAGTTAAAATCTACTTGATACAATCTTTAAATTGATATTAATTTTTTTTATAAATTTGATTCTACATAGGGAATGTTTGGTAGTAAGTTATTTCAGTTGTTTAAGTAAGCGCATTTGAGTTTTATGACCCTGGTTCGAGTCTTGTTTGAATTAATTTTTTTTTCTATATTTTGCCTTTTATTTAATTTAATATTTGATTTTATTTTGAAATAAATATAATTTTTATTAAAATTAATGCATTAAATCTTTAAAAAAAATAAATATTTTATTAAAAAATTAATAAAATAATTAAATCTATTAATGGCCTCAAAACTCAAAACCTTAAACCCTATTCCACATTCAGACAATTAACAGACAAACTCTTTAATGTCTTTATGTATAAAACATGTTTTAAAGTACATAATTAGACTAAATTGTTTTTAATCACTTTTAATATACGGTTTAATAGATAACCTAATCCAAACGGAAAGGTTTTGTGACAAATGTGTTAATTACAAAATTATAAATGTCCTATAACATTTTTCGATATAGAGCTCCGTTTTTCTGCTTTAAAGTTAATCCTTACAGACAATAAATTGAGATTTTTGGAATAAAACCCAAAATAATACATTTTAATTCATTAAAATATGTAAATTATAAGTTAATTTAACCTATTCTTTTGTACAAATAAAAAACTATTAGAACTTTTATTTTAACTAAAACTGGATGCCCTAGTCACCACAATTGTTGTAAAATTCAATTATAGGTTTGTTTTAATTAAAAATTAACAATTATTTAATTTTTTTCATTTATTATCACAAATTTTTTTAAATATTTGAAATCGAAGTCATAAACGAATATAATTTTAATACTTTTCAAACAAATGAAATTAATTTGAGATAAACTATCAACACTTCTAATAACCTCTTCTTCGATGTTTGAGAGTTTACTCAAATGGAAATCTATTTTAAGTAATAGGGCGGTCAATTAATCTTGCAGGTCGTATTTTTAAATTACTCCAAAATGTCTTAACCGATTTCAATTCTGTAAACAGTATATAAAAATATCATTTTGATATTTTTTTGTAGTCATGTGACCAAAATATTAGGGAAGGCTTTAATGTGTTAAAATGAGACAAATGCGATAACCTATGTCCCAGCCTAAAATAAATTTAATTTTGGTGTTTATGATATTTTATTTGAAAGGGGAAGAGTAGTATTTTAATTTGCTCATAAGAACATTGAAAAAGCTTAAGTAACAACAAACTTCTAACAATTTGAATATCAAGAATTTTCCATAGATTAACATTAGGGTAATCTGATTCACTTTGTATATGAATTTTTTTGGGTTTATTGAATAGAAAATTTCATATAGAACATACAATATGCTTATTATATTTTGATAAAAGTTAAAATAAGGCATCCATTAAACATTAAATTTTGGAAGATTTTGAATTTTTTTATGTAATTCAAACATATTTGATTTGAAGTGGAAGCTTAATCTTGGCCTTGATTGAAAAATGTCTTGCAACAAAATTGCTTTACATGATGTTCTTTATTAAATAACCACAAAATGATTAAAGTACAAGTTGAATCAGATTTCCATAATTTTAATCTATGAGAAATTCTTGATATTCAAATTTATAAAAGTTTGTTGTTACTTAACCGATTTCAATGATCTTAGTTTCACATTAAAGTATAACTCTTCCTCTATTATATGTAATACTTCATATATCAAAGTCTCCACCTTGGTGTTGATACAAATAATCATTGTATTAATATATTTTCTTAATTAAATTATATTTTATATTTATTTTTCCCTTTTAATTACATTTTTTAAACTTATTCTTTATTATCATTTGAAACGATAGCAATTATATCTAGGATTTAATTTTGCAATTAAAAAATTTAAGTATGATGTAGCTAATTTATTAAATTATCTAAATTAATGTTAACAATGGAAATATTCCATTCTATATGTATTATTAAAATTATTCAAAAAATTTCTTTCAGTAATTATTTGCTAATAATTCCATTTATTTTCAAATTTATTTGAATGTAATTATAAAAATTAAATATACAGTAGTATTCAAAATTAACAAATGAAACATAAAATTGATTAAAAAAACTCTTTTAAGTCAATTATTAGCCAAACGCTTAATAGGTGCAAGGTTACCTTTTTCGAATTCTTTCATCATGCCAACAGTGATCTGTCTGGTGGCAACCATGCTCAATTTAATATCAAACTCTTGGAGCATGCACATTTGAAAGTCTGTCATAAATAGTGAATTCATTCCAAATTCAGCGATAGTTAACTCATTGGGAGTATTGGTTGGGTCGACACCTAATAATTGCCACAAATATTTAGATATTCGTAATTCGTTTGACTCCGAAAAAGAATTATCTTTGGAAATCATCTGAAATGAAATAAATTCTCAAAATTAGCATGATCAAATTGAAATATAAAATATTTACTTTATTATTGTGAACAACAGAATATACAACACTTTTATTTATTTGAAGAAATTTATCCAAAGTTTCGAAACAAGAATTGATTCTCTGTTTGTCTAAAGCTCTCAATGTTTTCAAGTCGTAGTCAGAGGCCATTCCAACATCAGCGACGGGTCCCCATTGAATGGCCAACGCATGTAAACCATCCCTACGTCTGGCCTCACAAATACGTTCCATAACAGAGTTTCCGTAACCATAATTGGATTGACCGCCATTTCCTTTACCACAAATGACTGACGAAAAGACAACAAAATAATCCAAATTAAGGTCCAAATCGCGACTCATTTTATCAAAATTAAGACAAGTTTTCTCTTTGATGTCCACTGTTTTAGTGAATGACTCTATTGTTTGATCGTAGAAAAGCATATCGTTATCAATAATTGCTAGATGAAATATGCCTCCTATTTGACCCATCCATTGACTATCACTAAATAGTTTTTTGGTGCCTTCGATGGTATTCGTGTCTTCAGTTGAGATAATAATATTAGACTCAAAATATTTGAATTTTTCTCCAAAATTCTTGAAACGATTTATAACAAACTTTTGATAATCAGTTCTAATATCATATCTTGAGGTCAGCACAAACTTTCGGGCGCCTAAGTATAGCATCCATTGGACTAATTCTAAACCAATTCCACCCAAACCTCCGGTTATTATATAAATTTTGTTTGGATTGAAATAAGTTTTTGTCGAAACAACCATTTCTTTTGAAATATTAAAAAAGTTGTTATTTAATAAACTTTGAGTATCTCTTTGAGAACCTTTTCTCTCCTCTTCTACTAATTTAATGACAACTTTTCCGATGTGTTCACCGCTCGACATATATTTGAAAGCTTTTTGTATGTCTTCACAATCAAAGACTGTTCTATTAATTGGTTTAATCACTCCATTCCTTGAATTCTTGTGCATCCAATCGAAGAATTCTTTTATAATTCCATTTTCATCCGTCATTTGAACTCCAAAAAAGGTAATACCTTTAAGGAATGAATGCATTCCTAACTGTTTATTCATTTGCAACTCATATATTCCGAGCTCTACAAAACGTCCGCCTTTTGATAAACAGTCAATACTTGCGTCTAATAGTTGTCCCGTAAGTGAGTTGAGGACAATATCGACTCCCTTTCCTTTTGTCAGTTCTTTAATTCTATACTTAAACTGAATATTTCTGGAACTGAATATTCTGTTCTCCGGAATATTATATGTTTTCATCAAAAACTCTTTCTTTTGATTATTTCCGACCGAAACAAATATATCGCAGTTATAGTACTGACAGACATTAATAGCCGCCTGTCCTACATCTCCAGCGCCCGAATGTATTAATATTGAATCCCCTGAAGACATATTCATAATATTAGTTAAATATAATTCAGTCAATGAAGAATACCTTCTCTTATTTGAGCCTTTTTTATGAGTCCGTACCAAACGGTAGAATATATGACAGGAATAGTAACCGCCTCTTCCATTGACCAGTTGTCAGGTATTCGTGTTATCATATCTTCGTTAGCACTTATATGTGATCTAAAGCACCCGTCAAAAGCCATTCCCATTACTCTATCGCTGGTTTTTAAGTCACGGCCACAGAATTCATAGCCAAGAGTAGAATCCAAGAGTTGAGGGTTTGGGTCAACTGACACACGACCTAAAAATGTATCGTTAATTAGGAAACAATAAAAATAATTTCAGTCCAAACCTTTTGACACAAAAATGTCTCTGAAGTTGAGTCCACACATATATACCTCGCAATCAATTCTATTGACCCTTTGGTTAAACTGATTAAACGCTGAATTCGAGACAACCATTTGTCTCATATTATACCATTGAAGAGAAGAAAAGTCATTATTCTTTCCTTTAAGTATATATTTATTTGACTTAATTTTGTCGAAATTCTTCGTCAGTGATAAGTGTCTGAATGTTCCGGTGATTCCGTTTTTGATGACATTTACAGACAAATCATTTCTAAGAATATCTGAAAACTGTTTCTCTGACCAATTGATGGGAAATTTCAGAGATTTATCTAAATTGAAAACACACCTCAATGTCTCCCCTCCCGGTTCCAAACGGAGACAATTAAAAAGACCAAGTATTCCACTAAATTGATAATCACCAATTAGCCATATGTTACCTTGTTCATTTTGTTCTCTTATTTCACTCATTCTTTCTTTCAAATAATTCAACCAATCCTTTGGTTCAGAAGATATTTTCAAAATATTCTTCTCTTTCGGAACAATTGTCTTATTATCAACTTTTCTGAACAAAAGGGAAAGCCATCCAATACTGTCTTCTCTGCGACCAATTAAAACAAACCCAATATTTTCTGCACTTTTAATGTATTCTTCAATTCTTTCGTTTAAATCAATAGTTTTTCCCATTATTTCATTCAAAGTTTTCTCCGGTTCTGTTATTTTGTATTTAAGTACTGATAGAAGAAAAGCTTTTTCTTTTAAACCACTAAAAATAGTTTTGAGTTTTTCCTTAATATTATAGAACTCATGAAAGTCTTTATCTATAATTAAGTCATTTTGTATTTGAGTCGGGAATTGAAATTGTGTTCCATTAGAAGTGATTTCAGTTAATCGGATAAAAGGTTTCACTTCTATTGTAAAGTCTTTAACTGATTTGACAGCAATAGTATAGTTAACATCAATAGGATATACACAAAATGATGACAAATATTTGTGTATATCTTCGGCCATTATATCATTATTAAGACTTATCTCTAAAACTCTTATCTCTCTTTTCGGGACATTATTTTCAGCGACGATATCAACGAACGGACGAATCAAATGTTCGCTTTTAGACAATTTGTTGATAATATCGTTATTAAGCCTATTCTCATATTCACTCCATTTTTCAATTATATTATCTTTACTTAACTTTTTATTAATTATTTTCTTTAATATTTTCAAAAGAATAAAATTATCTTGCTTAGATAATATGTTTTTATTAATTATTTCCTCATTAAATAATTCTTGAGAACCTTCTCCTAATAGTATCTTGCCCAAATTTTTAGTATAAGGTACACATTCCTAAATTAAAAAAGGTATAAGTATTCAAGGTTGAAAAGCTTAAAAGAGCAAGATTAATTAAATATACAAAACGTTTCAACACAAAATAGTATGAAAAAAAATTAAAACCTTAATGTAATCCATAATTGTCTGTCTTTGGGTCTCATCGATAGCACTGAAGTCATTGTTTGCTACGAATTCATATGAGGCTAACCTTAAATTCTGTCCACTGTTTGTACGGCTAATTGACTCAACAATAATATCTTCGATCTCTATTCCGGGCGACACAATCAGTGATGTCTCCAAATTAGTATAAAATGGAAGAATTGCTTTGAATTGTTTGAAGTCATTCTTTATTTTTTGTGTTAATTCCATTTTCTCTTTAATATGATTTGTGTCCGATTCTGAGCCATACTCAATGACCTTGTTCATATCAATCCATTTGTTTAGAACTTTTGGATCACAACGTAATTGTTTGATCATAACTCCGACCACAGGATTAGGAGATCTGATAGGAATGAGTGACGATTGAAATAATGAGTCAACAAATGTAACCCAATTGCCGTCCCATTCGACACAACCCAAGAGTTCATTGAAGTCATTTGTCTTCAGAGATATCAGTCTCTTGAAATGGGGTCCGTAATCAATGCCCCGAACTCTTAGCTCTTTATAGATATCATTTGTTTTTAACTCACATTCAAAAATATTTTCCTTCTTCTCAATGGAGTCAGTAATCAAGTGTTGGACCTGAAGGCAGTCCTCATCTGTTGTTCTAATTTTGCCGACACAGAGAGTGTTTCCGCCCTCTGATATCACAAAATTACCTTGATAGGAAAACAAATTTTTAACAAAGGCTTGAAAAATGTAAAATTCTAAGTTAATTCACCTGTCTCATTAAGGTATTTAACTTTAATCTTGGTCACTTTATCCGTAGACAAGACTAAACCCTTCATTAGCTGAACCTCTTCAAAGATAACAGGAATAGTATTCCAGTTCCGGAAATAATAGGCCGCTAATTGTCTCCAGGCAAGCATTAAATAAGCAGCACCAGGGTAAATTATATTACCATCAATTGTATGGTCGGTAAGGAATGCACTTAAATTCTGTTTGAGGTCAAGCGTCCAGTTTAGGTCAGATTCTGTGGGCCTGAAGTAGTTGTCAGGGTACATTGGTACTGGGTATGATTTTGTATGATCCCATCTCATTAAGGAACTGATGGATTGTGTGCCTCTGGGGACCGGCCACTCAACACAGGGATAAAGGTTCTCAATAATAGGGTTTACACCCAATTCATAGAGTCTTCCAATAGATGTGAAAAACAATTCCAAATTCGTGTCGTTTGAGTCTCTTTTCAAAAGAGTTATATAATCTCCAGAAGTGACGCATTCTTTAATAGAAGTGGAAAAGAGTGGGTGCGGTCCGATCTCCACAACAATAGCATCACTCGGTATTTGTTGTAATTTATCATTAAAATAAACAGGGTTAGTTAAATTGTAGACAAAATATTGAGCCGAAGCACATTTTAATTGTTTGGGCAAATCTATATCCTTAACACATGTTGAGACCCATCGCGTAGTTCTTGGCTTTGGGTTTGGAATCACTTCTCTAAGTGTTTCAGTCATCTCTTGTTCACAACATTTCATATATGAACTGTGATAGGGTATGTTAATGTTAGACAACTCTTTAACAAAAACACCTCTTCCTTTCAAGGATTCCATAAAATTTCTGGTATTCTCTTCCAAACCTATTAATCATAAAAAGTGAGAAAATAGTATTAATTAGTAATAAATATAATTATAATTACCTGAAATGACAACAATATTAGTTCCGTTATTACAGACAACTTCTACTCCTTTTGGACATTCATTGTTGGCTTCACTAAATGATAGGCCGATGGCAGCCATCAATCCTTTGGGAATATTTGTATGATTTTCAGTGATAAGCCCTCTATAGTAGGCCACGAGAATCGCCTCTTTTATAGTAAGCAATCCGTCGGCAAAAGCGGCCGCTATTTCACCAAAAGAATGTCCTAATATTCCGTCCGCTTTTATATTCAGTGCTCTCAACACTTCTATGAGACCCAATTGTAATGCAGTCGTCGAACAAAATTTGGATAACATTTTAGACATTGACTTCTTATCGTTAGACATAAGTAAATGTTTCAGATTTATTCCCAACACTTCTAGAATTTGATGGCATTCCTCGATAACATCAGAGAATATTTTAATAGGCATTAAAGCCTTAGCCATTCCGACCCACTGTCCGCCCAAACCCGAGAATACAAACCAAAGGGGACGACAAGTCTTGCGCTCGAATACAGAATATTGTCTCTTATATTCATATGATTTGTTTGATAATTGTTTTATTAGAACCCATCCTATGGTTAGATTATGTTTTATTGCAAGATCATTTATTAAAAATGAGTATAATTACCTCGATAAGGGAGTCCACACGAGTTGATCGATGGCTCTGTTCTCATAGTATCCGCCAAAAGAGCTAAGAATTCTCGGCTCACTTTTTGCGGATTGTTTTCAATCCAATCACACAATTGATTGAACGCCTCTTCAGTTCGACAGCAAATGTTAACAATTCTGGGAATACTGTCCGCTATATTAAGACTCTTCTCATCGGATATCTTATAATTAGGTTCGAGCAAAACACTAGCATTGGTTCCTCCCATTCCAAAGTTATTGATTCCAGCGATGCCTACAATAAATGTTTATTCTTTTTCTCAATAAAACACTACTCAAACCTGGAGTATATGCAGTGTTTTGCAAGGGAGGAATGAGTCCCTTTTCACTGACATAGGGCTCAATCGATGACTTAATTTTATTCAAATTAAGATTCGCTGCAATGCATTCATTTTCATAACTGAGCACTGCTTTCGTTATTGACATCAAACCGGAGGCGGCCTCAGAGTGTCCGACATAACTCTTTCCTAAACCGATAAGAATCGGGAATTTTCTCTCAATATTAAGACAAAAGGCATCAAAAATAGCCTTTGCTTCCACTGCGTCGCCGACCTAAGAATAAAAACATATCTAGCAAATAGAATATTCTAAACTTGGTCAAAATTACACTTGTTCCCGTGCCATGAGCCTCAAAATAATTAACTTGTGCAGGGTCAATATTGGCTTCTTTGCATATATTAACCATAAGTTGTGTTTGTAGTTCACTCGAAGGAACAGAATAACCACTTGTTTTGTAGCCGTCATTATTGATACCACTGTTGAGAACCGTCGCATAAATACGTTTTGCGGATGACTTTCGCTGTAAGAAAAGACAGACCACTGATTCTGCCCTCACATATCCGTCGGCCCTTTCGTCCCATACTTTAGAGATGCCATCCCTCGAACAAATGTTTAACCACTGAAACTTGTGGTTTGTATAAGGTTCCAATATAAGTGTACTAGCACCAACAAGAGCTTGGTCACATTTCCCTTTTAGAACAATAAAATTTTTATTAAAACTCAAAATTATCTTGATTAAATCAAAATGGCTGATACCTGTTTTCAAGTCATGGATAGCATTATTAAATGCGACTCCACTCGAAGCACAGGCGCTGTCGATGACCAGAGACGGGCCCTTAAAGTCAAAAACGTATGATATTCTGTTCGCTAACATATATTTAGAATTTCCCGATATTTTATGGACTTCTTCTCCGAATGAATGATATGCATCCGGTTGTGGACTTTGACCCACTCCTTCAGGAAAACCACTGGTAGTGTTGCCCACATATACACCAGTTTTGCTTCCGATTAATGTTTGAGGACTAATACCTATAATTAAATTCTTATTTTTATAAATCTTTAACTTTGTTTAAGTATAAATTCAAACTGACCAGCATCAATTATAGACTCAAAAGCTGACTCTATCACAATTCTTGAATGTGGCTCAATTTGTTCTGGCACATTTGCATTTCTGAAGAATAGAGCATCGAATTTGTCTATATTTCTAAGTTTACCGATTCGGTGATTGAATCCAGTTATACCTTATATATGACCATGATCATTAATTAATAATTGTAATAAAAACATTAAATACTATAATGTTTTATACAATAAATTATTTAAATTATTATTTTTGGTTAAATATTAATATAAATTTAAATAATTTTATCTAAAAATAAAATAATGACTGACTCGTAGGCCATCGGCGGTCGTCTTCAGTAATCATATCGACATTATTATAGAAGTTGTCTCTTAACTCATCGATTGTGTCCGACTCCGGGAAACGACCACTCATTCCACTGATAACAATGGACTCATTCATTGCAACAAACTTTGATTCACTTATTTTAATAATTTTCTAATTAACATAACATTGAAATAATATTTTTAATTAAAATTTATTTTCAATAATATATTTATTGAAACAATAAAACTTACTCTATAGAAATTATATTAATTATACTTTCTCAGTTATTAACGCAACTCCAGGTGTTTTGTATCACAGGCATATAGTGCCACTCATTTTTAATTACTTATAATTAATTAACTGATTACTTTAAATTAAAACACAAATTGACTGAGCTTCTGGAAGAAACGGTTATTGAAACTGAGCATGCGCGACCAAAAGTTACTACTTTGCACTTTAAAGCTATGAGTTTTGGTACTTTTTGATATAAACTCGGAAACAAAACCCCCTTTAATGGATTTTAGCCTATAAAATCTTTTACACTTGCTAGATCAAGTTTATTTTTCAATTGCAAATATGGTTTTGTATGGATTTTATAAATCTTAAAAATTATCACATTATATTGAAAAATTACAAAATTATTGCATTATATAATTTAACCTGTGAAGGGCAAAAAAGTATTACAAGAGATCATTTCATTATTAATAAAAAGTTGAGATCTTTTCTATAGCTAATTATAAAATCTTTTATAAAATTATAATTAATAAATGTACGAAGCTGATTTTTGGATATAATATGCAGATTATTGTCCTATATAAATCAAACGATTTTCAAAAAATTTGGCTTGATAATTTATGGGCTATTTATGAGCTTGTAAAATTTTATTATTTTTTGAATTTACATCATTATTTTATTAAAAAACAAGATAATCGAGAAATCCCAAAACACGTCTCGACTAAAATTTTGAGTACTTTAAAATGAGACCTAAATCAATTTTCTATTTTACTTACTTTTTGCCCTACACAGGTTGATCTATATAATTCAATAATTTTGTAATTATTCAAGATAATGTGATAATTTTTAAGATTTATAAAATCCAGGCAAAACCATATTTGAAGTTCAAAAATAAACTAGATCTAGCAAGTGTGAGAGATTTGCCAAATATAGGCCAAAATTCCATTTAAGAGGGTTTTGTTTCCGAGTGTATGTGGGTAATTTGGTTCCAGCTAAGGGTATTTTAAAAATAACCAAAAATTGCCTAAACACATAAAAGGTTAATTTCAAAACCTATTACCATATTATACATGTATTATTATATACACTTTGTTTCAAAACTAACTAGGACAACTCGACAAGCTATAATTTCTAAATCCGTTGATGAAATTTAATAAAATTTTAAACACAGATACTTTAACTCCCCCGATTGATAATTATATTATTTGATTTTTGAACACAATTATTAGGGGTCTCAAAAAGTAAAAATATCACATTTTTTCTGGTTGCTGTTGAATGGTCTAGCCGATTCTAATTTTGTAAACGAAATTTTAAAGTGCTTCATGATATCTTTAATTTGATACCAAGTTCATTGAAATCGGTTAAGAAATGACAAAACTATGGTAGGTTGAATATAGAATTTTTGAGCAAAATGAAAAATTAGGGCACATA
>JAQFZM010003176.1:0-11616 GCA_034695785.1 Galumna obvia
ACAAATTATCATAAAATCTCTATTGATTTCTGTATGAGTTTATTCATTAGTTGAAACTTATTTTAAATTTTTTCAAATAAAGATTGATATCTTTCTAAAGTTCAAAACCAATCTTTCTTTTCTAAGCTTTTAAACGAATCTTTCAAATACTTTGACCATGGTTTTTTAGTCTTTAAAATTGTCATAAGGAGATTTTGACTTCAGTTTCTTAATCAGCTTTCTTCACAGAATTTAATCATGTTATTAAATTTATTGGATACCATTGGCAGCTTCCGTATATTTCCTAGTAAGATTTTATAGCTGTTTTAAAAATATAATTAAAATAATTAATTTAAAAATATACTAAGAAGGAGATAATCATTTCAGAGAGTAACCGATTTAAATGATCTTGGTCTCTTTAGAAAGCTTATGATGTATAGAATTTATTTGTTCAATTATATTTGGCTAATGGGCATCTGTTCCCGTGAAATTTGGCTAGTTAAAATAAGCATTTAAAGCTTTAAAAAAAGATAAATTTAAGAAAAGTTTAAACTTGAATAAAGTTACTAAATGGACATGAATTTTTGAACTTTGTATACAGTCGTTATCAATATAGGGGGGAATAATTCCTAAAACGGGAATACTAATTTAAGTATTTTAGAATTGGAATTTTCTTATCAAATTTAAAACACTAATTCAATAGATATTCTAGTTTAGAAAATATATAAAAGTTTGAAAATCATCATGCAAATTTCAAAATTTTATTGATTTATGTAAAATATGTTAAAATACAGTTAAATTTCAAAAATCTTTCTAATTAAATTATTTATTAATAATTTTTAATCAATGTTTATTAGGGAAATAGTATATTTTAATTTGAAAACAAGATAATTAAATTCGGTGGAGAAATAATAATTTTATGTTAATTTGTATATTAAGATTTTTATAATCAATTAAAAATTAAAAATCATTGGAAATTTGTTTCAACAAAAATTTATAATTAACCTTTAAATTAAAAACAACTTTTTTAATTTTTTATTGTTGAAAAATTTTTAAAATTGAAATCGGAAAATACATCTAAAAATAATTGAAAAAATGGCTAATTTAAAATGGTTAATATTTCCAAGGGAATAACATTTACTCAATAAAAATATTTTTCAAATTCCTTATAAACTTTTTAGGTTATTTAATCTTATTTATTATGCAACAAACAGAATTAAATTATCTTGTTAACATTTTGCTTAATTCAATTTTTAATAAGGTATTAAAAATGAACTTTTTTAAATCTCACATTAAAATCTGTTAATAAATTAAAATTTCCAGAAAAGTCTTTTTTCTATTTTAAATTTTACACAAAATTCTTTGAGAATTTTTAAAATGTCTGAAAGGGTTTATGAATGACAAGGTGATTTGTAAATTTGGACTGATTTTTGGAATACTTTACAAAATTCAATAAAATTTTAAGAATTGCATGGTGTTTTTCAAACTTTTTTATTTTTTAAAAACTAGAATAATTAAAGAATGAGTGGTATAAATTTGATTTTAAAATTTGAACTACAACCTAGTTAAATTGGTCTTCCCGTTTTAAGAATTATTCCTCCGTATATTGATAACGACTGTATATAGTTTTGGGGTAGGACTTTAAGCTGATCTTGAATATTTACACAATTTATAAAAACAATTGCTGCTTTTCAAATTTTTACAAATAAATTGTTAAAATTGGTTTATTTAACAAATTTTTTCATTAAATAAATATTGTAAAGATCAGGGTAGAGAATATTAATTATGAACCTTGATTTTTATTCGATGTCAAATCATGGGAAAGATATTTTCAAATTTTCCCTGAATTGTTAAAATTTTTTTAATATGTCACAAATATATTAAGGACAAATGCCGCCATTAAAAAACAGCTTGCAATTTCAAATAGAACTCCTGAAATTTTATTTCTATTTAAAATTGCGGTGAGTTAATTATATAAATGATAAATAGATCATTGAAATTTTACAAAATTAATTTTTAAAACTGTAACTTAAGCCTAATTTATTTTAAAAGTTATTCATTTTGTATAAAATTATTTAAATAAGATATAGCTACTCCGGGTGTTTTTATTTTAAAGATAAACGTTATTTTATATTCGAAAAATGAATTTATGATAAAGTAAACTAATCTTAATTTAAATTATTAAGCATTTCAAGATATTAAAATTAAAAATAACTAATTAAACAATTTTTCTTGTATAAAAACAAATATAATTAAACAAATTTCTATATAAAAATAGTATAAATTGAAACTAGGCTATTATACCCTGATTAAAATTTTCAGCTATATAAATAAAATTATACAATTTAATGATAAATTTTTGAAATGCATTTCTTTCTGTCCTTTTTTCTTAACTTGAAGATTCTTAAAGTGTGCTGTTTTTCATCGGAATGTGAGTCTTAATTCGTGGTCTGAACTATACCAAGTCCGAAAAGTTGTATAAGATTTCATTTGGTCTCTTCAAATGATCAAATTTTATGAAAAGAAATTTATATATTTCACTTAAATTAGCGTTTATTTTTTTAATACAAACAAATGCACTAAAATGTACTTTTTTCACATATTAAATCTAAATAAATTTATATATTTATCTTTGTATCAAGAATATTTAATGATAAATTAAATGAATAGGCCATTTATCTTTGATGCTAAGAATGTGAACAAATTTTAAACCTTTTTTAATTAGCTTTTTTAAAAGCTATAACATTAACTTAAAAATATATAATCTTGATTAAACTATTTTATTTTTGGCAAAAAGAGGAATCGCGAAATTTTTTGAATTTAAAAAATCTTTTAAATACTTTATGCCATACTAAAATAAATGAGCAAAATCATATTTTCATTATGTGTTTAATAAAATTAATAATTTTATGTTTAAATAAAAAGATAAAATATAAATCTTTTTATAAACTGCTTTCTATAAATGTGAATTATACAGATCTGGATTTGTCATATTCCAGAATTCAAGTATTTTGAGTTGGTCACACAAGTCATACACACACTTCATCCAGCTGCCCTCTGGAATATCCAGAATTAAGATCTTCTTAGCTGGTTCCAATTTGAAGTCTCAGTTGGAATATACAGAATGGGCAATAAAGAACTCCATGACAAAAATTTGAATTACTCAAAAAGTTATAGAGATATTTTAATAATTTAAAAATATTTATTAAAAAATGTATGGTGCAAAATAATTTTATATTAAAAATTATAATATTCAATCATTATCAATATTTTTTGTCTGGTTTTTAAATAGATAAAATTATATAATTTATTTCAACCTTATTTATGAATTTATGATTGTTCACAATATAAGATGTGTGATTTTAAATATTAAAACAAAAATGAGTAAAATCGGTTAAAAGACAAAAAACTTATACTAATTTTAAAATCAAGAATTTGACATAGAATAACATTATGAAAATCTAAATCACCATTATTATGAAATGTTTCGTGGTTTTTGAATAGAGCCTTTTATGATGAACAACTTTTTTGCTAGACACATTTTGGTTAAACCTACAAGAAAGTCTACAAATAGTATAAAATATTGTTAAAAATCATTTAGAAAAGGAAATATTTATTAAATTTTATGCCATTTGTAGGTTTTCTTATAGGATTGACTAAAATATGTCTAGCAACAAAGTTGTTCACTATAAATTCTTCTATTTAAAATTTACAAAAAAATTATTAAAAATGATGATCTAAATTTTCATAATGTTAATTTATGGCAAATTCTTGATTTTCAAATTTGTATAAGTTTTTGTCTTTTAACCAATTTTACTCATTTTTGTTTTATTATTTAAAATCACACATCTTCTATTGTGAACAATCATAAATTCATAAATAACTTTTAAATAAACCATTAAATTTTGTCTATTTAAAAACCAGACAAAAAAGATTGATAATGATTGAATATTATAATTTTTAATATTTAATTATTTTGCTCCATACATTCCTTTAATAAAGGTTTTTTAAATTATTAAAATATCTCTGTTACTTTTTGAGTAATTCAAATTTTTGTCGGGGAGTTCTTTATTGTCCACACTGTAGTACCTCCAGATTTTAAAAAATTGTGAATTTAAATAAAAAAAAATTTTATTATTAATAATGAATCAAAAAAATTACTTATCAAGTAAAGGTATTTGGACTATGATTGATCTTCAAACTTTGCTAAATTTATAATAATTTTTTTATATTATTTTTTGAATAATATTTATGAAATTTAAATTTAAATTACAAATAATTTATTATTTTCTTTTAAAATAATAATTCATTTCGATATAAATTTTCTACAAAATCTTATCACCAGAATTCCCCTGATCTGAGTTGAGGAAAAATCAAGATTTTTGGAAATTTGATGTAGTTACGCTAGTTCACTTAAATATATTATAAATAAAAATTATCCTAGGGATATTTAAACAATTGATTTAAACAATTATTACGTTTTTATGATAAAAAATTATTTTAAAGAATAGAATTCAAGATCCTACTTTTTTCATTTTCAATAAATGGCCCAGTTAATGTAAAAAACGACTAATTGATAGCGCACAAATAAATCAAAGGGAATCGCGAAAATAAGTTATATAGGAAACATGGAAAGGTTTTATGTAATTCAGGGATGGCGAAAGGTCGAGGTTCTAGGGGGATGGGGTGGTAGGGTAGGTTATTTTGGAAAATTTCCTAAGTAGGTTTTAGGCTAGGGGTTTTCCCAAAACCCTCAAAAACGTATATTTTGTGCACTATTTAGCTTTTTATTGCTATTTTAGGCTATTTAAAGTTAGTAAGTACTATAATTATCATTTATACATGCTACTTCCCTGG
This sequence comes from Galumna obvia, assembly GCA_034695785.1. NCBI lineage: Eukaryota > Metazoa > Arthropoda > Arachnida > Sarcoptiformes > Galumnidae > Galumna > Galumna obvia. The sequence continues at coordinate 4,837 of JAQFZM010003176.1, forward strand.
AAAAGCTATATTTTGCCAATTTTTCAGTGTAAATGAGAGGGCAATAGTTATTCTTTGTTTTGATAATTTGTTTTTGTATTTGAAATAATCAATTAAATAACTATAAGTAATTAAAAATGAGTTGCGTTGTATGGCTGCTGATCAATAAACCTCCACTTCATCCTATTAGCTTTCGCCTTTAGGTTTCCCATCGCGCAACGGGTGTGGAGTCCCGTCGATGGCCGCGGTTTCACTCAATGGTATGACCAGCGGGGATAGCGTCACAGTTTTAAGAGGACACGCCTGAACCCTCCGTAGGCGACATCTGGTGGAAACAGATGCCCGCGTACTACCTAAACATTCGCTCCTAGGTTGGGAACCGGGGACTCGCAGCCGAACTGAAGCCTTCTTCACATTGCCAGATGGGTGTTGCCACCTGGCGGCGAGGAAAGTACGCGGCAGCTCAGGCACGAACTCACCTCCCCACACTTAGGATTGTTAGTGCCTTGAATGGTGCCTTTAACCACTGCGCCACTCAGCTGGATTGATCAATAAACCTGGAGATATGGTATTAACTTTACTTAACTATTTCATTATTGAGAAAAAAAGGAATCGTGAAATTTTTATGAATTTAAAAATGTCTTTAAATATTTTAAGCCATACTAAAATAAATGAGCAAGATCATATTTTCATTATGTCTTTAATAAAATTAAAAATTTTATGTTTAAATTAAAAGAAAATATAAAATTTTATAAACTAAATTTTAAAAAGCTTTCCATAAATGTGAATTATACAGATCTTGAATTGGGAAATTCCTGAATTCAAGTATTTTGAGTTGGTAACACTAGTGACTTCATCCAGCCGTTCTCTGGAATCTCAAGAATTTAGATCCTTTTTTCAGATTCAAGATTGAAGTCTCAGCTGGACTATAGAACCTTCAGATTTTAAAAATTATGAATTTCAATAAAAATATTTTTCATTATTAATAATGAATCAAAAAATTACTTATCAAATAAAAGTATTCGTACTAAGATTGCTTAATCTTCAAACTCTGCTAACTTTTTACAATAAATTTCTTTTTTTTATAATTTTTTGAATAATATTTATGAAATTCAAATTTAAATTATAAATAATTTATAATTTTGTTTTAAAATAAAAATAAATTTCTATATAAATCTTTAAAAAAAATTTTCTATTATTTTGTAATTTTAAGTTTTGTTTTTTAAGTCTCAATATGATGTTTTGAAATTACTTGCATAAATAATTACTTTATTATAATTTTCTATTTATGGATTTGAATATAATCTTATTCAAATTTTTAATGGATTGTCTCTTTTTGTGTACAAAATAACTATTTAAAAAATTAATACCTAAATAGTGTTCTGACTCGAGAAATTTCGGAGAAATTTTCTATAAAAAAATTTCTAAAAATTTCTCACTAAAATTTCTCTAAGATATTGTATATTCAATGAGATTCCAATTATTTATAATTTGAATTAAATTTCCTAACACTATTAATAAATCAAAATTAAAACTTAAATTAAATTTTTATTTCTTATAATAAATATAGAAAATATATTTATTAAAATTTTTTATAATAAATCATTTTAATATTTATCGGAGTGTTAATATACAAGTCATAAATATACGAAATAATGAAATGAAATTAAAATTAAATAAGAATGATTATATATTTAAAATTTAGATCATTATAAAAATAAAAAATAATGAAAACTCATAAATAATTATAAAAAAAATTGAGGCTGGTATTTAAAATATTAACATAAATTCAAAATTATATAAATAAATTTAATTTATTTGTTTTGAATTAAAATTTGAAAAAGACAGAGTTCCCATCGATGAAGAAAATGTTTGGGACGTCGAAGACGTAAATCGTTGGCGTCAAATGTTTGAAGAAAACCGCAAACAAACCACAGTTCGAGTTACGAGACAACAAACAGAACGTAATCAACGAAATATTAGAAGTGATTCTCATCACTTATCAGACTTTAGTTTTGATTCCTCACAATCACAACAATTACCTCAAAGTAGTGATCAAAATGTGAATATTAGTAATAATAATTTAGTGAATATTAATTTAAATGACAATAATGTGAACAATAATAATATAATTAGTGATAATAAAAATATTGTGAACAACAAAAATAGTGATAATCAAAGATTAAGAAGTGAATGGTCTCAACTATTTGGCGATACTTCAGAAGGAGAAGAGTTTTTGGGTTTCTCTGAAATCCATAAACAAAATACAAATGATTTAAATTAATTATTGCCTTTTTTATTGAAAGCTTCTGTTTATATAAAAGAGATGATAATAAATATGGAAAGGAATACAAATAGACATATGTTTGCTTTGAATGTTGCCTCCACTGACTTTAATAGTATATCATCAAAAGAATTGGATCATATTGTTAAATTAGCTTAAATTCATTTGATAGAATTATATAGATCTATTCTGACAAAATATTTAGCTATAATATTTACACTAATAAATTTTGAAAATAATCTTGGTTATATTTATTAAAACTACTTACGTGATATGTGTGTCTGGTCACCTTAAAAACTGAATCACATTATATATCCATCAAATTTTATCATAAGAATATTGTTGCACGAAATGTGGAATTCAATTAAGATGATTTTAATTACTACAATAGATAAAAAATTGAGCAAGCTTTATTTTTTTAAATATAGAATCTATAGTATTGAATTAACTGAAACTTTTAAGTAAATAAAATAAAATAAATTACACTTACATAATTTTTTTGTTTAATCGATAAACGATTACATAAGAAAATTTTTTTTAAATAAATAATTATCAAGTTGTTATTAATTTTTTATAATTAGGCATTATTAAATAGTTAGAAAAATAATTTGATAAAAATTAAAATAGAATTTTGAATTATTGAATATTTTTTTCAAATAAAAATAATCATTCTATGATTTCGTATAAAAGTTTAAAAATTATTCAATATTTACAAGGTCATAATAGTTAGCCTTAATTAAAAGTTATTAAAAATTATAAACAAAACTAAAAAATTTAAAATCATGATAATTTTTATTAGAAATATTTATATAAAAATTTGAAAAACTAAATAATAATTCCATGTTATTAAAAGATATAATTTTTTGCCGAAATTTTTATTTCTTCATTAAAAAAATCTTATTTGTTATTACTAATTATTTAACTGAAACTTTTCTTTAATATTAAAAATAATTTTTTTTATTTAGACTAACTTTAATGAAGCGTTTAGGATACTATAAGTTTTTTAAAATTAATTATATTGTTGTCCTAAATATGAAAAACAACGAGAATTTTATTGGAAATAAAACGTGAAGTTTATTTGTTAAGAGTTGTGATACAACTTATGATGAGGTTCAGATTCGAGAGGGCTTATATGGGATTATATTAGGGTTTTGAATTAGGTTTATTAAGTGATTAGTCTTATTTTAGATTATATTCGGTTTTCCTAAGAAACGGTATCTAAGAATAGGTAATGAATTAGTTCTGGCTCGCAATCCCTCGATGGTAATGTTTCGGTCCGAATACGAACCAGACCAACAACTTGCTTTTGTTAAATAAAGTTGGAATTTTTAATAATTTTTTAAATAAAGCTAACTAATATGATCTTGTAAATATTGAATAAATTATAAACTTTTATACGAAATCATAGAATGATTATTTTTATTGGAAAAAAATATTTAATAATTCAAAATAACATTTTATTTTTTATCAAATTATTTTTTTAAATATTTAATAATGAGTAATTATAAAAAATTAATAACTCGATAATTATTTATTTAAAAAATTTTCTTATATAAACGTTTATCGAATTAACAAAACCAATTATGTAAATGTAATTTATTTTATTTAATTTACTTATAAGTTTGAATTAATTCAATGCTATAGATTCTATATTTAAAATATAAAGCTTGTTCAATTTTTTACCTATTGTAGTATATAAAATTATCTTAAGTGAATTCCACATTGCTTGAAACAATATCCTTATGATAAAATTTGATAAATATAATGTGATTCATTTTTTAAGGTGACCAGACACACATATCATGTAAGTAGGTTTCATAAATATAACCAAGAAATTTAGAAAAATTTATCATATTAAATATTATAGCTTAATATTTTGTCTATAAGTATCTACATAATATTATTAAATTAATTTAATCCAATTTTAAAATTGCAAAGTTTAAAATGATCTTTAATTATACATTTGTATTTTTCCTGGTCACTCTACATATTTAGACATATAGTAATATTTATAATATTCTAAAAATTATTTTTCAGTTCAACTGATTGAAGACTTATTATAAATAATGAATATAATTAAGTCATATAAAAAATATGCCACATATAACAGACACATTCTCAAGATAAAATTTAATCAACCTGGTGATATTTACCAGTGCAATAACAAATATGAAAATATTCCAGAAAATATTACCATTTTAGATATTGCCAAACGATATTCGGTAAATGAAAGCAAAGGCTAAATAATTGTATAAAGAATACATTTATTTGGCATTTGATGCAAAAAAATTCATAAATTTAATATAAAAACAAAATATTTATTAAAAGGTTACGTATATATCGGGTTATGCTATCAGTATAATAGAATATCTTATGTGTAAGAAAGATATGTTAATTCGATGCGTTAAATGGGTAAATAAAAAATTAATATAAAATATTTATTAATTGAAAATTGTTTTAAATTTGAAAAACAGAATTATTCAGAAATATTTACCGGAAATTTATTTTCGTTTATAAGGTTGAGTTTTCCTGTCAAATACATGAATAAAACCATAAATATTAACGCAAAAATGGTTCAAATGGACCAAATTTCTAGACTTGAATTATTGTCTGGTTTCCAAACTAAACGCGAGTCAACATATTTATCATTTTTTCGACTCTTTGGTTGTGACGTATGTTTTCAAATATGACTAAATTATTAGAATATCTTTTCATTTAGGTTTGGATCACATTATTATTCTCTGGAATTATTGCATTCTTATTGTTATATAAGACTGACCAAGTTCATTTTTCTTTTAAAAAATGTTTTTTAAACATGATTCAATTAATCTCTAATCAATCTCCTGAATTTATTATTAGAAATAAGAGTCAACTATTTTTGATGATTAGTTTATTATTCAGTGCATTCATTATAACAAATGAATTCTCAAACCTATTATTGGATATATTTTTCATTCTAAAGCCCTATCCAATTGCTCACAGCATCATGGATATTTTATATAGCAAAGTAGACATATATTGTGATTATTCAAAATTTCATTTACCTAAAATACTCTTTGAAGATAAGAAAGTTGACAGGAATCAAATAAATGATTTAATGTCTAAAATAAAAGTAATTTCACAAAATTTACAAAAAAAAATATCGAGATAACTATGAAAGAAGATTAGTAGAAAATGGTAAAATGGTTTTACAAGGTGAAATATTATATATATCTCATAGCCATAATATTGATAACATTTTACTCATATATAAATTCATATATAAAGAGCAAAACCGACTATTTTACAGATCGAATGAAAAATATTTTTCTGATTTTAGAAATGCAATCATTGGAGTCAAACATTTTTATTCGAAAATTATATATTATTTGTAAGTTTTGAGTCAAATATAAAATTATTTATTGAAATCCATTTTTTAGATTTCAGCAAATTATCGAATGTGGACATTATAAAAGGGATATTATATTTAACCAAATATATTATGAACATTATAATCCTTTCAGAATTAATTTTTCATCAATTCCTATAATAGATTTTGATAGTTCTGAGCCCATAAACATTATTGAAATGTTTAATAATATTCTCTTTTTATTAATTTTATGCCTATTATTGAGTTTTATTAGTTTTATTATAGAAGTGTTGTATAAACTTATTTGTAATTTGTTTTTGGTATTAATCATCAGATCAACACTCATTTAAGTGAAAGTGAACTGAAGTTTTTATACACGTAAAGTGAAATGAATTCACTTTAGGATTTTATATTCAATTTTGAATGTAAAGCATTATTAATATATTTTAACATTGCAATTTTATAGCCACTTTTCCTATACTAATTAATATTAGATATAATTTCAGTCTTAATAATGTAAATCATTTACTTTTAATAAGTTATTTTTGGTTTATCATAACTGAATTTATGATTTATTTACTAAAATAAATAAATTTGAAAACCAGTATATATTTTCAGTGAAAAATGTGAATTTTAAATGAATCACTTTTAAGAATTTTTAAATGAAAGTGAAGTGAAGTGAATGAGAATTTTATTTATGTGAAGTGAAGTGACATAAGTTTCTGGGTTTTATCGGTATCTAGTTTATATAGTTTTCAATTAAGATAAGCAAGGTGGTTCAGTTTTATTTTCTAATATAAATATAAAAAGGTTTTAAAAAACTAGATCATATTTTATTTTTACAAAAATATACAAAAATAATAATGATTTGATTAAAATGTATAATAAAGAACTTTGCCCAATAAGAAGGTAAACCTTGATCCATGAAAAAATCAAAATACCACAACGTGAGTCGATTCTAAATTGAATTAACTTTTGTATGATATAAAAATTTTTGACTTAGGTCAAACCAAAAACGGCGAGGTCAATTAAAATTTACCATTTTTGAGGTTCAGAAATGATCTAAATCCTTTTAATATGATTTAAAGAATTTTATACAGTCAACCAAAAGTCATATTGAGGTTGGTTAAACTTGTAGAACTTTTAATTGGATGAATTGATTTATGAA